>LGAG01000252.1:249006-263141 GCA_001278395.1 Lerema accius
GGGGGGTAAAAGTTGCGTTACGTAATACTTGAACGCTCTCATAAACTCAACGTTACGATATATAGAAATAAATAAAATTGGAGTGTCTGTTTGTGATGTTAAAATAAGCAGTTTTTACTAAATGCATAATGTATGTATATTCGGTACCTACCAATTTTTTTATCATTTTTATCTGTCTGTCTGTTGTGTTAAAAATGTTATTTTGGTACGAGTACCGAATATACATAAGTATGGATTAAGTAAAAAGCGGTTATTTTAATATTACAAACAGACACTTAAATTATATTTATACTTACCTCCTTTTTTTCGTCGTGATTTAAAAGGTAAACAATCTTGGCACTACTTTTATTCATTTCATTAAAAAAAAATTTAGAAGTAAGTACAGAAATTTATTTTAACATTAAATTATTGTTTATTCTTTAAATTTTTTTAAATTTGTGTCTTTCTTATTTTTAAATCATCAAAAAAAGACACTGTAAGATTGTTTACCTTTTATATCACGACGAAAAAAACGACGTATAGTTGTATAGATGTATAGCAATACTAAATAACTTTCTAGAAAATCATCAAAGGGAGTTAGAAGAGCAAGTAAAGAGGAAACACCGAGAGGAGTATTTGAAGAGGAGACATGCCCAGGGACAATCTGTCCCTCCTAAGACATTCCACCATGAGTGGCCAGCAGACGGGGAAGAACCGTTGGAATCCTACTAAAAATGCCACTACGTGCGGTTTCAGACTATAGCTGGGCCATTACAAACGTGCAAACTACGTCATCAATCATTTTATCATATCTCTCGTTCACACGTATAGATATATCGGAACGAGAGAAATGATAAAAGGATTGATGACGTAGTCTGCACGTTGGTAATGGCCCAGCTATAGCGTTTTTTACGCGATGGTCGTTTCATCATACGCGCTTTCACGCGCGCTATGATACGCGCTTCAAACAACCGGACGCGCGTAATTGTCATATTTGTATGTGTTTGCTTGAACCTGTAATGTCGTTCTGTCAGTATCAACATTGACACGAGCTTAGAAGCGCGTCAACGCTCGTACAAGTTGCTCGTGTATCAAAAGGCGCGCCTATACGTGCCTTCTAAAGACGTGCGCTTCTAAAGACGAGCTAATACACGCGTAAAAAGCGCTATTCTGCAACCGCCCTAACAATAAATTGAAATCCTACTGAAAATAAAACCACTAAGTATAATAACAGTAAATTACACTTTGATTCCATTTTACAAATGTTATTTTTTTTACGGTCAGTCGTCATTAACTTACACCTTAAATGTCAACCAACTCCATTTTGACGTAAATACGTGTCAAAATTAGCTACCATACGGAGGCGATCCTAAAAACATATCTAATGATAACAAAATCGGGGGACACAGTTTGTCGTTGTAGTTTCGAATCTAAATTCCTGCAAAACGCAGGACCGCTGCACAGTTGCTCAGTTCACCGTTAATACTACCATAGATTAATATGTATATACGGAAAAATACTACTACTTTCTATAGTGATGTAGTTTATACTCGTACATATCAGAAAAAAAATTGGCTGATAAAAATATTTATTTTTCAATAGTAGTTCATCTTCTCTTTAACCGATTTTGATAATTTAAATTTTTACTCATGCCTGGGGGCCCTTTGTATCCACAGGGCCCTGGGCTTAAGATCCGCCCCTAGTGTCTACTTTAGAGCCCTTCAATTATTACGTAGGCAGATTTATTACAATTATTCACTCCCAATCCCCTTGTCAGCTAAAGTAAGCAACGGTAACTTCCCATCCCATGTTGACGTAGACATTATTATATGAATATTACTTTTAATGCTTTTTTACGCCAGCGATGGCTAGGTCAATATAATATTTTAATAATATATTATATTGTTTGTTACTTACACGTCTGGTTGATTGCACAAACATGGTACGCAATTTTGGATTATGTAGACAAAAAATAACTTCCGTAATGTAACCCATTAGATGTTATAATGTAACTTTGTGTTCGATTAAAACAAATGCTGATAGATACATTTTAGTTATTTGAACTTTATGTATTTCATATTAAGGTACAGATTTATTTAATTACTGTAATGCTTGATCGTTCAAGTATTATGAAACGCAATTTTGGAAGATATTTTGACACACGTGTTTACACTATTGACTGGTAACATAAACTTACTAAATTGACTGGTTTCATATAGACTAACAGTATTTAAACTCCATAGTGACTTACGAATTTTGTATGAAACCCAGTGTCGCCAAACTCACACATTTACACATTATACTTCCTTCGCGATGATTCGTCAAGAGCATAAATTACAAATAACTTAAATTAAATGTAACACAACATAGCTCATAACAAATTCAATTTTATGACCATGGGTTATAGTTAATTTTCTAAATTTGATTGAAATATGGTACGATGTGTTATATGTATAAATATCTGCAATATTTGACAATCGCGCTCAAGCCGCCATGACAGAAACCGAATGTGTCGCATGAAATTAGCTTGAAGATAAGTAGTGAATATTGTTCGTACTACTTCATGGCCACGCCTAGTTGCGCCTTCCAGTTGATTCATTCTTCCGTGCTGTTCACCAAAGTGTTTTTGACCGAAATCATTTTGATAGAGCGCCGTTTGTAGGTATCAGAAAGGAGGTATACCTCGTTTTTTTCGTCGTGATTTAAAAGGTAAACAATCTTGGCACTACTTTTATTTATTTCATTCATTTAAAAAAATATTTAGAAGTATACAGAAAATTTTAACATTTAATTATTGTTTATTCTTTAGTTTTTTTTTTAAATTTGTGTCGTCTTATTTTTAAATCGATAATTACATAAAAAAGACACTGCAAGACTGAAGACTGCAAGGTTAACTACTGTTAGTCTTTCTATATTCTGATATGAAGTCAGCTACTTCCAATAATAGTCTATTTCCCAGCCGTAATCAATTGGCCACCATCTGTTTTTTGGTCTTCTAGTTTTAACTGTATGGTATTTTCCCTTAAGCATCAGTTCACGCAACTTCTTCATTTCACGCAGTCTCTTCCTCTTTCTTCTTTCTCGTTCTTTCTGATCATTAATCAATTTCTTTTTTATTTCCTTTTCTTTTTTTTCGTCGTACGCTTGTGTTGTGAATTCCGTGTCTTGTTTTGACATGTCGTCGGAATAACCATATTTTCGGGGAATTTCGTGTAACATCCGCACTAAGTGGTATATTTCGAAGTATAACTTCTGTATGAATCCTAATCGCTGGATAGTTATGACCACTGAGGTGGATTTGTAGGTCATGGGATGCCTTAGAAGGTTCACCATTTTTTCATATCTGAAAATACGGATTTATTTTAGTGTACGTCAGATTTTACTACTAGTTTTATAATTCTAAAATTTAACTAGCCAAAGTTACTCCTTTATACATTAGTTATCTGCCAGTGAAAGTGCTACGAAACTCGGTACAGCTGTTCCAGAGATTAGCCGGAACAAACAGACAGACAGACGAAGAAAAATATATTTAAAAAAAAATTTGGTATATGTACCGCGTAGGTACTATACATATATATATCCCTACATATACAGTAAGTACAATAAATCGGTTATTTTGACAATTTTAGCACAAATTACAATTAAAGCAGTCCAATTTTATTTATTTGTAAAGTTTAAGATTAACCTTACCCGCAAAATAGAGAGACTAACAGTAGTTAAAATCAGGTAGGTATGTACTTCGTTTCTGATAGCTTGATAGCTATGCTCGGCGCACACAATAATACGATTTCGTTCTAAAACAGAAGCCGAAATTGTATCGGTGAACAGTGTGCGTTGTCCGAGCACTCACTATGGAGTTTAACTACTGTTAACTTTTATACTGTGCCTTACCTGTCAAGTATTTCACACATAACATATCCTATTTCGTATCGCGCCGACTCTTCGTAAACGAAACGAATTTCGCGTATCGATTCTATATGCCGCGCCAGGTCTTCCGCGTGTTGTATCATATAATGTTGAGTCCTCTGCGGCCATCGTATATCATAAAAGTGCATTAAAGGCCTCTCTTTGGCCCAATCACGACGTTGGCTGTTTGTTTGTGAGCCTAAAATAGTGACGTAGTAACAATAATATAGACAGCGTAATAGGCGCGTAACATTTAGTTAGGTAGCGTCAGCTAAAATATTTTAGGAATTCCTGGCTAGGGGCTCCCATATATAACTTTATTATGTTCGTTTTACTTTTTATGTAACTACAAACTGTTGCCCGCAGCTTTGCTTGCGGAAATTATAGTTTTGCGGTGATATTTACCCCTTATGGGTTGATTTAAAATAATCGTTGAATTAAGTATTTATCCCTTTCAACCATAAACCCAAATACGAATTTGCAAACTGCTCGCTTATTGGTTAATTTTCATACAACGCTTCATCCCCTATTTTCCCCCCTTAAAGTGTGAATTTCCAAAAATCCGTTCTTAGTGCTCCCCTACACTCTAGAAGGAACCTCTGTGCCAAGTTTCATGTTTCCAGGTCTACCGGTTTAGGCTGTAGCGTGTCTGTCAGTCAATCAACATTTTTATTAAGTATGATGATATTGTTACAAATCTTAAAGGTATTTAAAAAAAATTAAAACTGACTGACAGACACGCTACAGCCTAAAACCACTAGACCTAGAAACATGTAAGGGACCGTTCAAGTAGGTAGGTAATTAGGTAGGAGTAGATTAGGGGGGAGGGCGGGTCTTGTAAAATGTTACGATACGTTACATAGGGGGGAGGGGGGTTTGAACAACGCGTTACGTAACATTGTTTTTGTTCCGTTAAACAAAGTCTGGAAAATAATTCCTAACTCGGAAAAATGAGAACATTTTTAGACTAAAATGTTCAAATGTATAACGTAACTAAATTTTGAGCGATTGGAAGGCGGGTATTGAAAAACGTTACAGCGCGTTACATGGCTGGGGGTCAAAAATCTCATAATTTGATACAGCTGTGGTCCCTTATAAAGGGTAAAGGAGCACTAAGAACAGTTTTTTGGAAATTCATCCTTTAAGGATATACTTACCCCCTAATTTGAAGCAGACGGGCGTTTTTTGTAAACTGTTAATACTGAATCTTATTACACCAGAAATCAATCAATTAAAGTTAACCTTTGTTTATGAAAGGAATAAGGGTTTAGGTAAATTACGAATTATATTTTTTTCTAATTTAGCTGGTCCCTTGGAGTATTTCGACATTAGCACCACTTAGCAGGTTTAACTGTACTTACAAACCATACTCAATCCATCTAAACACTTCGTTTTTTTTATTCCAATGTGTCTAATAGTATAAAAATTGAGTGTCAAACACACGTAGATACCTACACGCTGTTTTTATATATTAAGAAATAACAAAACTTACTATATAATAGCAAATATAACACCACCAAAAAATATCGAATCATTGTGCTATACATGTCTATGTCTAATTTACAACGAAAGAATGGCCATTGCTAACTAGATTCTGATAATTAACAAACCATTATAAATTCCAGTTAATTGAATTATTAAACACCATGTAATTAATTGTATGACAAATCGATTATCACTAAAATTATAAGCACATACGCAAACATTTGCGCAATAAACTACAGTCACCTCAAAAAATATCTGACCCCTCACACGCCGTAAATATCTGACCCCCGTAAAGCGCCATAAATATGTGACCCCGCTAAGGCGCCATAAATATGTGACGTCTAAAAACACATTGTCATGTCACACAAGTTGCACATCAAGTCATACGTACGTGGTTTCGCCGACTAACGTAACTAAAGTAGCAACACGAAGCTCAATTTTAATCTCGTTTACCGTCATGAATTGTTCCACGCGTCGAATGTATGCCGACCATTTTTAGCTCACTAAGTCAAACGGTTCAATTTTGCCTATAAGCATTTTGTTAAACTTTATCTTTGCACCAAAACACTATTTAAAACCACTTTAAACCCGATTTACTCGTCGCCAGTTAAGTATTACTAAAAGGGGGATAACTAACAGTCAAACACGGAGTTCACAGCACAACTGATTTATTATTTTACTACCTGCGTAACGTTTTATAAAAGTACACCACACGGTTGAGCTGAAATTTTGCTTGCAGATATTAATAGAATGACACTACAATATTATTCTGCAATTAAGCTGATCTGCTGATGGAGACTGAAGGTCATAGGAACTCAAGTAAACCACACAACCCCATCGAAATTGGACTTGTTTCATTCATTATGGCAAGGAATGTTTTAGATGATTTTCAGAGCTTACTGATAGTGTTTTCAAGTCAGAATTCGTTTTCAACTTCTTATATGGCTAGCCTGGAACTAAAGTGATCTATGTTACAAACTTTATCAAATGAAACGCGTTTAAAGTCACTTGTTTAAATAACCTATCAAATTGTAAAGTGGTATTTTAATGATAACCTTACTTTGGTGACCGATGACACTTGAGACCACTTTTGCTCGGATTAATTTATTGTTTTAAAGTTCAAAAATGCGCATAGCCAAAAATGTTACATAGACCACTTTAGTTCCAGGCTAGCTATATAGTTTATGTATCTTTAAATCTGGGAAAGTTTGGTTTAGTGGGGTAAGTAACTAAATAAATAAAGAAACATTTTTTTCACTGCAATTTATTAGGATGATAAATTTATAACAATATTTCCGCGTTATCAACACGTAAATATACTATGTAATATGTTCAAGAATGTAAGTGACGTAGGCTATCTACATTGTACAGAATAGGAGTGAAATAAACAAAGAACACAGAAAGAAGTGGATATGAAAGGATTTAAAATAAGTAAACACCAAAAAAGGCCGCGTTTTGGACTTTTAATAAAAGGTTTGCTTACTTTTTTACTTTTGCTTACAAGAGGTTTATTTATTTAGTATTTAGAAGGGACATATCTACTTACATTTTGATGTAAGTAAATGTAATTGTAAGCAAAAAGTCTAACTTTGTAAACCCAAAAACTTTTTAAAAATCAGAATGTAAAAACTTACTGCAACAGTATTCAAACTCGAGCCTAGGTTTTTGTGATGATTATTTCATTACTTATTTCCGGTTCAATAAAATTCTTTAACATATCCACATATTTCTGTGTCCTTTACAATTATATCTTTACAAGCTTTTATTTAGTTTCACCTGTCCCGGTGTTTGTAATGAAATGTTGCAAGCTAAATTTCACCCACTTCCCGGTGACCGATTGAACTAAAATGTTACACACTGGTCCAGTCCTGATGACAATCATGTTTATAATAAGCATGATGTGATACTGCTACCAGGATTGGCTCCAGACGATTGAACTGTTCAACGGTTAACAGTAGGAACTTGAAATTTTGCACTCTTTTTACTTCTTTTTCTTATTAACAACTAATAAAAGCTTGTTTAAAAAAAAAATCACTTGTTTTATCTGTAACAATAAGGCGACACGCCTACGTCACACTTCCTAAAACACATCGAATGATTTTGTATTTGCCATAGAACAAGTATTACACTCGCGAACTACAATAATAGTCGATAGATAGCGTTGTTTTGTTATTAGACATCTTTTGAACAATTTTCAGTGAATTCGTTAGTGTTTAAACACTAAGAAATTTCCTGTTTTTATTATATCATTGTTCTATGACCTACAATGTAGAGTAAGGTAGATTTGAAAAAAATAATTGAAGGTAGTTGAAACAATTTACCTTTTTATTTTTGGGGCGAAGGAGGGAGAAGTATTTTAGTAATTACTAATACTTTAATGCCTAGTAATTTTAGGAAGTTCACGCCTAAGAATTTGATCAATCTACCCCACTCTACACTTAAAATTTTGTGTAAATTATTTCATATTTCTACTTGAGCTTTCGAATACAAACTCAACTATTTAAAACATTTTCATTTAAATATATTTTTATTGATATAGACTGAGATATTTTTATTAATGCATTTTATTTTATTTATTTATTTCTACACATATTTTACAGGTAACAATAATTTATTTTGATGCGAAACGGCATATATTTCAATACACCATGTATAAACACTTATAATTATTTAAATTTTATTCAACGTCGTACGTAGAAGCCGCCATAGAAACAAAAAAAAAAACGATGCGTCGATGCGACTAAAAATCGCAGCGATTAAAAATCGCAAAGCGTACACTCAAATTGTCAAGTGTCCGCGTAAATCTTAAATTACTCTCATTATTATTATTATATAAAAATTCTGAAATAATATTTTAGTCAACTGTACAAATGTTTTATACATTATAATTATTAATTTCGCTGTCTCAACAAGTATAATAAAAAAAAACATTATTAATTCCCTCCCAAAGAGATAATACTATTAGAAAATAATTTACAACGCGGTCAAAATAATATAAAGTTATAAAAACGTCCGCGCAACATCGTAACTCTAACAGTACAAACGTCTTTTAAACAATTGTACTGTGCGACAAAAAGTCGCAATCCAGGCCGACAATTAGTCGCACGTGAATAGTACATTAGAAGCCCGAGTATGCTATTCAAATCTATCTATTCGACTGTCCTGCGCGTTTGTCGCAATCCTCTAAGCATTTGCAGTCTTCGTTTATAGAGTCTAGGGACATCAGACTTTCCTGCGACAATCGCAAGCAAGCGCGACACCGCGAGTCGACCGACGTACCACTTTGGGAGTTCGCGTCTTCCGAAACTGATTCCAACGATCTAAGACTCTCTACAGAAGTCAATTTGTAAGATCTTCTGAATTCTGCTATTTCTTCTTCACTCATGTTCAATGCTAGCAAGGAATCTCTGGCTATTTTCCCCAAAGAAGATACCTTTTTCTTCTTCTTGCTGAGAATCGTGTCCATTTTCGCTAGAGGACTCGGCTTGTTAAGGCTTTCCGGCAAAGATTTTGGACTCGACCCACTTCTAGAACGAAGCTTGCTGCGTCTTTCTGGGATATCTCGGGGAGTTGTACTCTCAGGAACTTTGAACGCAATAGTTTTGGTCTTGGGACTGTCTTTGCCAATTTCCTCCCGTTGCGACAAATCTTCTAGAGAATTCGACTTCTTTTTCGCTCTTTCTGGTATCGAGGACATCATCCCCTTTAGTTCCATAGAGAAAACTTCGGGCATTTCCAATGCTTCATCTATCACCAATTCCGGCGATAAATCTAACAATTGCTCCTTAATTTCAGCGTCTTTTAACTCGTCGGCTAAAGAACCCTGTGGCGATTTGACGTTCGAAATCAAATGTTCCGTATCAGGTTCGAAATCTAAATTCTCATAAGTAAGATACGACAGAGCATCTTTCCCTAAATCAACAGTTTCTAGAACCAGAGTCTTCCTTTTCGCATATTTGTCCTGAGTCGTATCAATGTTTCTCTCGATCGGATCATCGATAATTTTGACGTCATCGATGTAAGCGAGTTGTATACAGTTATCGGCCGCTTCGTCGCAAGTTTCGTCTATGGTCGCGATGGGGGCCAAGTCACTTTGGGCCTTATTTTCCTCGACTTTAGGCTCCGGTTTCTCTAGCAGCGTTCCAGTCGAGTCCCAGCTTGGATTTTTCACTTGTTTCTCCAATTCGTGTGCGAGCGCTTGAGTGGTGCTCATGCTGGATATCAAAGTGTTTTCTGGGCTAATGTTTTCTTTGATTCCTCTAATAACTTTGCTCGGTAATTTGTCTACCGGTTGCCCTGTGTCTGGGCTGGTTTGTTTGTCGAGCGTATTCTCCGATCCCGTAGATTTAAGTACCGCGGCAAAAGTCCTTGGTCGGACAGCTTCGACTGGTTTTTCTTCTAACTTAACTTCTAACGCTTGCGCTTTTTCCAAGGCACCAGCACTAAGATTCCCCAGGGAGGGTTTACGATTGTCGCTCGCCGGCGCATCGGGAGCTTCGTATACATTTTTATTCAAATCGTTGGGCAATATGAGATCTATATTATCACATGCTCGCGGCAATTCGCTGTTGCCATTCGAGCTTGCGCTTTCCGTATTCTTTACGCTTAAAACTAAACTTTTTTGTACTAAATTGTCATCGGTGGTTATATCGGTAACTTTATCTCTGTTCCTATCATCGTCTTCTGCTTTATCTGACGCCTCTAATCCGTCGTTGCTTTGGGGGAAAGATTGAAACTCGCTAAGCGTGTTATCTGTATCCGTCGACGGCGTTTTGCTATCGAGTTTTTTGGAGAACGATTCGTCTACGAACGAGACTTGAACTCTTTCGGATAGAGTCGAATCCGTCGCTTCGGACAGGCTATCCCTGTCTTCCTTATCATCCTTCTCGCTCTTATCCGTGCTGCTTCCCCAGGACCAAAAGGAGCTCGTTAAAGATGAGTCTTTTCTCGGCGGTGTATTGGATGCTGATTTCTTTTCATCCTCACTCTGAGATCTCGAGAACAAACTGCTCGGATGTTGGAAGAGACTCAATAGTTTCTCCAAATTGCTCGGCAGTTTCATTTCGACTTTTTCCGGCTCCGGTTTGGCCACGTGGAAGCTTGCAGACGGGGGCACCCACGAAATCTTTCTCATTCTCTCGAGGCCTTTCGACTTCATCGCCGGCACATCGAGTAAACTATTCGTCCTCTTCGGCGACGTTAGCGTTTCTTGGAAACTGTCTTTCTTAACCGTCTCCTTCAAACTCGAGTTATGCGTCAACGTGCCTTCGTTCGATGACGTATCGTCTTTATTTTCCGACGGATTTTGCAACGAATACTCGATCCCCGAGTCAGCTGACGTCACCATTACCTTCTCCTGCCTCGACTCCAAAGAGCTGACGCTAGCTTCTAAACTAGACAGGGATCCGTGGAGTTTCTTCCCACCAAATGTGATAGGGGACACGCTTTCGTTAGAACTAACAGACATATTGAGTATATTCACTGGTGTAACTTCACTGGTTGATTCTATGCTACTTTCTGTGGACAAGTCTCTTCGTCTGTCCAATTCCGTGTCAGATTCGACCGATTCCTGTATTATAATCGGTCTTGCTCTTATATCTCCAGCGTTTAGACTCTCCATCGAGCTTCCAGATATTTCCAAAGACGAACTGCTATCACAAAAGGCACTATCCGGTTTCCTCTTCATTAATCTAGAAACTTCTAAGTCTGGGCTATCGAGACTCGATTCGCTCTTATTCTTTTTTAACACTACGCTATCTCTCGCTATGCTACCAGGTACAACGTTATATGTATCTACATTACAATCGTCTGTTTGAGTGGAATCATTTTTGACCTGTCTCGTCTTGCAAGATAGGTCTTGCATTTCTTGTATTAGATTTCCTAGGTCTTCGGTGATGGCTTCAATCTGTCTTATAACAGCACCATCGCCTTTCACCACGCAAACAGACGTATCTACCTTTACGTCCTTAAAGTCACTAAAATTATTTACATTACATACATTTTGGTCACAATGTACTTTGGTTATATCGTTAACACTACATACAGTCTCTCGTTTGACCGACACTTGCACATCTACGTCTACTATCTCCGTCTCGTTTATTCCTAAACTATTATTAACTAGTTGCGTCTCTTTCTTTAACACTACGTCGTCCCCTACTCGAGTGACCGTCTCATTATGAGATACTTCTTCGGTTTTATCTCTAAATTTATCACCGCTCGGGTCACACACAGTGTGATCTACTACAGCATCGCTCACAATCTTAGCTAAACTAATATCTTTAACACTATCGTCAATTTTAACACTTTTCCCTGTATTAGTGTCACTTAAATCTTGTCCAATATCACTGGTATCGCTTTTATCACTTTGCACATTTTTTAAGTCACTTGCTTCACTTTTATCGTTTTTATCACCTATATTATCATCAGATACGACTTTAAGATCAATTTTATCACTACCCTCAGTAGTACTCTCAATAATCCCTACTTTATCCGTAGCATTATCATCATTCTTCATAACAATCACAGGTATTGGAACTTCTTTTATAACTTCTAGTTTTTTCGAAGTATCCTTTTTGCTTTTCATACAAGCTTTATCATCTAACACTTTTATTTTATCTGAAGATTCTGCGACAGATTTCATCGTCTGAATATCAGATTTATCAGAATTATCAGTCCGCTCTTCAGTCGTTAAGTAAGTTTTTTCTTCTTTTATATCTAATTTCTTACATTCTACACTCAAAGGTACTGTATTAGTAACATTAACATCTACTGTTTTCGCGTGTTCTATACTTGGTGCTTCAATCATAGATTTATTAAATATATCTGGCGTGTTTATCGTATTATCATTATCTCCTTTATCATTATCATTTTTAGGCGGAATCGTTACACGAAACTCTTGTTGAGTTCCATCTTCTTCTAAATTCTTTTCTTTTCTTTGACTATTACTATCTAACGTATTTTCTGTACATTTTACATCAATACTAGATGTAATAGTAGTCAGAGGCGAATTAACATTCGCAGTTATTTCCAGTTGACTTTCTTTTAATTCAACAGAGTCTTTAACTAAATTTGTTTTAGCCTCACTTTCAACTTTACCAGTATCTTTTTCTTCAACTTTTTCAACTTTAACATCAACAATTTTGTCATCTATTTTAACCTGATCATGTATTTTTAAATCAGATATTTTATCGTCACATTTTGGTTTACTTTTACTCGTATCATCGACAACACTAAGGACATCTATAGGTTTACTGATAGTAAACCTTGAGTTATTAACTCTTTCAGGAGTTTTCTGATCTGTATTTGCCTTGTTCCCATCCCTAGTATTAACTGGATCGAGTGGTTTACTAACTATAAACCTGGCAACACTGACAGGGGTGCCTACTACAGGCAGTGATGTGAATTTACCGACTTCAGAGTCACTTTTGACACTATCTGGTGTGCTTGCTAGTTCAATATCATCTCCACCTTTTACTACCCCTGTTTCTGTGACTCCTGGGTCACTCATGGAGCTCTCTGGGCGTGGGATCGTGCCCAGCGCTGGGGAAGGTGGGGGAACAGTGGGATTGTACATAGCGTCATAGTTTCTAGTTACAGAGAACCTAGAAGTTGGTTTCCGCGGTTGCGTTGCGGGATGTACTTGTATTTTTGGTGGTTCGGCTACCTGGAATTATACAATTGGAAATTATTAAGAATTTACAGTACACTAGACTTATTTAGTCCTAGAAATGGACACTAAGTAACACCAAATAAGCAGGAACATCAGCGACTGCCTAGTTGGTAGTGACCCTGCCTGCGAAGCGAGGGGTGTGTTCGATTCCCGGTCAGATATTGATGTGACAGATAAATGTTAGTTCTCGGGTCATATGTTAGTGATGTGTTATTAGTGTTGTCCATGTCACCCGCGACTCAGGGAATACTACTGCGGGGGCACGAGTGTGTTAGCGTGTATTATTATTACATGTGACGTTTAAATTCAAACGCGAATTTTCTCAACTCACTTCATGATACGTTTACAACGACTTAGCCTCCTTGAAAACACTAATACTATAAAGACGAAATTTCGTATGTATGTAAGACATTATCTCCTAAACTACTAATCCAAAATCAAAAATTCTTACACCATTAGCAAGCTACATTATCAGAGAGTGTCATAGACTATTATATATATATATATTTTTTTTTCTCTTTTTTTTTACCTGTACGACTCTAAACCGCGACGGCGAGGGCGAACAGGGAGGCCGGGGCGTGGAAGGACTGGAACACGAGCTGTCAGTGGAAGACTCCCGTTCCGGCGTCACGCGAGTCACCTGTTAATATAACAATATTTATTTTTATTTCATACTAGAAGTCGCCGGCGGCGTAATTTTCCCGTTTCTGGAATATTTTTGTTTGCTGCTAATATCCTATTCATCATAGCGTGATGTTATATAGCCTATAAGTTTCCTCGACAAATGGACTATTTAACACTAAAAGATTTTTTTAAATTGGTCCAGTAGTTCCTGAGATTAGCGCGTTCAAACATACAAATATCCAACAAACATCCTCTCTTTGTATGTGAATTTGAAATGTAATGCTTTTATGAGTGTATTTGACCAGTCAAGTGTTTCTGCCACTTTCTCTCTATCTCTCTCTGTCATTCTGTCTGTCTCTCTCTCTCTCTCTCTCTCCCGTGTCGGTCAGTCTGTCTATCTCTCCACCAGTATACCGACACAGCATCATGTGTCTTTCAGTCAGTCTCTCTGTCTGTCTGTCTACCTCCCTCT
>LGAG01000252.1:268649-279776 GCA_001278395.1 Lerema accius
ATAGGCTACAGCTGTTATGAATATATTGTCATGCTATTATTTCTAGCCACGTTTAGTACGCAGAGAGATAAAAACAAGCACTGATGATAAAAAAAAGTAACAAAATTAGTGTGTTGTATGTAATGTAAACGTATTCACCGTTACAGGACAAAAAATCTATAGACTGAGTCTTTAGATCAAAAAAATGAAGTAACTCTTTTCTTTTTTTTACTATTTGACGTATGTCACAGAGCACGACCTGTCGATCAATAGCGGGAAAAGTTATCATTTGATAAGTACGTTATGTTTTTTTCTACTACGCTTATTTGTTCCGTAGTCGTCTATATATTTTTTGTTTGTGGTTACAGGTTAATTTTTAACTCCCAAAGGAAAATAGGGGTGATATAAGTTTATTGTGTCTGTCTGTCTGTGGCACCATAGCTCCTGATCGGATGAAGCTATTTCAACTTAGTAATTTTGTATTAAAGATGACTTCTCTGCGAGTGTTCTTAGACATGTTTGATGAAAATCTGTTTAACCAATTATAAGTTGCAGGGATGAGAGTGGCGAAGAATAATCGAATGTCTGCAAATATACTCTAGTGGGGTGTCAAAATAAAAAGCGCTGAAAGAGAATATCGATGACTGTTAGGTAACTTGGAACGCAGCCCCTTTGTGTTTATCTGTGGTTGTATTGAAATATTTATCTGTATTATGTTTCGATGCTCTGTTCTATGTAAAAAGTATTTTTGTCATTCCCGCGTTTTTCTAATTCCAGTAAAACTTGTAAAGTTAATGGCTGCATTTTATTTATTCACCAAAACCATTAGTAGATTCCTACATTTATCGAGAGTGTTCTTAGCTTCGTTTGACGATAATATGTCGAGGGTTTCTTTATACTCACCAATACTTTAGCCAAAAACTGCGCACAATTTCTCGTCAGCTGATTGTTCCATAGTACTAAAAACGCCAGACCCCTTGTGTCGTATCCGCCCACTGGAAAAAAATACAATACATTCAAAAAGAGACCTTAAAATCAGGCTCCTAAAAATCATATTCTGGAAAGTATGAAAATCACTTACACGTCTCACAAACTCACAAATAATTCAACATTCCATTATTATCTATATCTATACTACTAAATAAAATTGAAGTGTCTGTTTGTAATATTAAAATAACAGTTTTTTACTTAATGCATACGTATGTATACACGATATACATACCGAAATGACATTAAAAAAAAAATTTGTCTGTCTGTCTGTCTGTTCGATCCGGCTAATCTCTGAAACGGCTGGACCGATCTTGATGGGACTTTCACTGGCAGAAAGCTGATGTATCAAGGAGTAACTTAGGCAACTTTTTACCATCGTTTTAGCAAAGGTTTACCGAAGCGAAGCGAGGGCGAATCCACTAGTTACTATTAAAATCACGCCTTCTAGAAGTCGCTATATTCAATTGAATATGACGTCACAGACTACAATCAAAGGGCAAATATTACGCACGCACGCACGCACTTACTCACTCACGTACACGCACACACATAGTCTCGAAAACCATTAGCCAATTTACACAGTTGGGTAAATAGGGGAAACATAAACACACACGCACGCAAATACGCACACACGCACGCAAACACACACGCATAAACCGCAAATATACGATAGACGACGCACTTTACTACTCTATAGACTAAAAAAGGGGAGAAATGGGTTAAAAGTTATAACTATTCAACTCACATGGTACATGATGAGGGGAGAGCGGGGACGCGGCCGAGGACGGCGGGGTCTGAGCCGCCTGATCGACCAGCGCGTCCACTATATACCCCACCCCTGTGTCCTGCCAACATTATTAGTAATTTTAATGTAATTTACAATTTAACTGACGCTGTTCCTTCACATAATTTTTCATATACGTTTTCCATATCAGGTACTCCGGACCTTAAATTGTTAAGTACCTTTAGTAAATGCTCATCATATCGGACAACTTTTACTATGACGGCGTTTCAATGACTAATAGTTTGTCTGATCCCTTGAAGTATCTTAACAGCACCACCTGCCGGGTCCAACTGTGGTTCCAAGCCATATTTGATCCCTTGAAAATATCTCACAATTTCTATTAACTTAAAATTCCTTTCATTATTCCTTTCTTTACCAACCTGTATCTGGTTATTGGAGAGATCCAGCAACTGTATCCTAGTGTTGTACCGCAGGAGTGAGCCGAGTTGCGACGCGTCAGTGGCTGTCAGACAATTGTCGCCTAGTCGCAACTCGCGCACAGAACTGTTCGACTTTAAAGCTATAACTGTAACAAAAATACACTCTGTCCTAGTGTTTATCGGGGCTGTGGCAGTTGATTTTTATACCAATAAGAGTACACTGCTTGATTTTATTGTGCTTTAGAATTTCGAGGGTTTCCTTCATAACAAAAACAATTAGAACTTTACATGTTTCTTATCATCGAAAGTGTGTATTTTACCGTGTTTGTAGTACATATCAGAAAATACCAAACGTTGAACCTTTTACAGTTCAATTGTAAATGAACATCTTTACTATTCACGCTCGTACATATGCGCAATAACCTCACCCTTTTGTATATCAAAAAACTATACGGACTGAACCCTCACACTGTGAGAGGAGACCCTAGCTCAGCAGTGGGACAGTTAAGGGTTATGATAATGATGACATACATACATACATAAATACAGTAGTACCTACCTAAACAAAGCAGCGGCTCTCCAGACAGCGACGCCCTCTGCAAACACAACGACCGCAGCCGGCAAGCCAGCGGCCGCAGCGCGCGCGCCAAGACCGGCGCGTGCGCAGCTTCCAGGGGACTCTCCGATATCTCCAGCTCCGAGAGCTCTGCGCTCTGAAACCGGTACAACATGCTAGCTAGTTAGTTGTAATTTGTCTTGATGTCTTAATAACTAGTAATAATTGACAGAAAACCAAAAAAAAATGGAAATGTATAAGAAAAAAAATAGCCTATGTAACTCGCACAATGGAGACGAATCCAATGACACCCTATATGTTGAAATCCTTCAAACCGTTTAGGCTGTAGGGCGTAACAAAGACATTGAAATAAATATGCTCGAAAAAAAAAGTCGGGTAAAAAGCTTTACTACATTAAATACACGTTTCAAACTAAACGTTCTGCTAAGATTATCCTGTACAAAATGGTACAAAATATAACAGTTAGTGATCGAAAGAAACGAGGTACCTTCTTGATCATTCTAGAGGCCGCCTGCCACCCTCGTATGCCGTACTGCCGCGGACCGCTGATGCAGACCGCTGTTGCGCTCTCATAGTACTCCAGCATGTCAAATATTGCCTCCTGGAATCCAGAGAAAAATGAACCTTATTTTAATTGGGTCTAAGTGTCTTTTGGAGTGCAGACACCTATCCTTTAATCTACACCTATCAGCTAAGAAACAGATTAGGTCATCGTGAGGTCCCGTTGGAGGTCAGTCCACTTTATACCACCTTATTTAATCCGACGACATGCTACTTATACATGGCATACTCTCTGGTATACTCACAGGCCGTTCACAATTCAATTCAATGTAGTCTACCTGAAAAAGTATCAATTGCATCTCCCATAGCAACACCTAATAATATTAGAATCCCCCTAACGTCAGGTTACTTATACTCACAGCTCCTTTATCAAACATCATCCTCCTCAACAGGGTCTGCATCAACGAGTACCAACTGCATCTCCCGTAGAAAGTCTAAATGGCCTAATACCATCTTACCTCATGCTCCAAGGATAGTAACTCCTCAAATACTAACAGCTCCCTCGTCATCCAACTCTACATGCTCTATCTCATCATCTATATCTGAACTGCAGCTTACTCAGCAGTACATATTCGCTCCTAAAGTCCCAAGAAACCACCCCAACACCAACTTTTCCCATGCTCCAAGGACAATAACTGCTTAAATACTAACAGCTCCTTCGTCATCCAACTCTACATGCTCTATCTCATCAGGTTTGAACTGCACCTTCCTCAGCAGCACCTATCCACTCTTAAAAACCCAAAAAACCACCCCAATACCCACTTTTCCCATGCTCCAAAGCCGATAACTCCTAAAATACTCAGTCTAAATGACCTTAATACCATCTTTCCTCATGCTCCAAGGATAGTAACTCCTCAAATACTAACAGCTCCCTCGTCATCCAACTCTACATGCTCTATCTCATCATGTCTGAACTACAGCTTCCTCAGCAGCACCTATCCGCTCTTAAAATCCCAAAAAACCACCCCAACACCCACTTTTCCCATGCTCCTAAGTCAATAACTCCTCAAATACTCACAGCTCCCTCGTCATCCAACTCCACGCGGTCTATCTCCACTCGTCTGAACTGCACCTTCCTCAGCAGCGCCTCCAGCGCGTCCGCGGGCGCGTTCCCGAGCAGCGTGCACTCCGCAAGCACCAGCCGGGACGCGCGGGTGGTGCCGCCGATCGAGTTCTCTGGTAACTCCTGCAATTGTTATTATAGCTGGGCCATTACAAACGTGCAGACTACGTCATCAATCATTTAATCATATCTCTCGCGTTCACACCTATAGGTATATCGGAACTCTCACTCCCACATTCCAGCGAGAGTGTGCATTTAAGATGCAAAACTGTGCATTTAAGATGGACCGAATATGGCCACGATAAATTTGGCTTAATAGGTGGTGCTGTTGTCAAAATACTTCAAAAAGAGTATAGAGTATAGAATAGGTTTCATTTCAGTTAGTGCGCTTTACCATCTAGACCGCGTAACCAGTTACAATCAGATGGGATCGTGGCCAAACATTGTCTTAAATAAATAAAATTAGAGTGCCTGTTTATAATATTAAAAGAATCGTTTATTAAGCAAATGCATTGTGTATACACAGTACCTATACCAAAATGAGGTTTTTTTACAATTTTTATCTGTCTGTCTGTTTGTTCTGGCTAATCTCTAGAACACCTGGACCAATTTTGACGGGACTGTCACTGGCAGACAACTAATTTAATAAGGAGTAACTTAGGCTACTTTTGTAACTTTACGAGTAGCTTTTATTTCAGCATAAGTTACAATTACAGAAGCGAGAGCAGGTTGCTTAAAAAAAATAAAAGATTTTACTTGTTAATAAGAAAAAGAACGAAAAAGTTAAAAAGTGCAAAATTTCAAGTCTCTACTGTTATCCGTTGAACAGTTGAATCGTCTGGAGCCAATCCTGGCAGCAGTATCACATCATGCTTATTATAAACATGCATTGTCATCAGGACTGGACCAGTGTGTAACATTTTAGCTCAATCGGACACCGTGGGTGAAATTTAGCTTGCAACATTTGACTACAAACACCGGGACAGGTGAAACTAAATCAACGCTTGTAGAAAAGAACCCCGGTCCTCATAGACCAATCAACTCACCCGTATCTGCTCCAACACAGAGTCAATGGGGGATGTGTTATGTATCCGACACGCCTCAAGATACTCCGCGGCGAGCTGCGCACGCGTCGTCGTCGGTACTGAGAACAATACATTACAATATCGTTAGCCTGTTGATAAAATACAATACAGTATGACCAGGTGATATCTATCGAGAAAATACAACACGTATACCTCGTTTTTTGCGTCGTGATTTAAAAAGTGAACAATCTTACAGTGTCTTTTTATTGTAATTATCGATTTAAAAATAAGACAGACACAAATTTAAAAAAAGAATAAACAATAATCTAATTTTAAAATAAATTTCTGTATGCTTCTAAATATTTTTTCAAATTAATGAAATAAATAAAAGTAGTGCTAAGATTGTTTACTTTTTAAATCACGACGAAAAAAACGAGGTTTAATTAAAAATATGTATACTAAATCATAAATTCATAAGTCTTATCAAAAAACTAATTATGGTCAGACTACGACCACAGAATAAATCCTCTAGTTATCAAAATACTGGTGACATAATACTAGAACAGCTTTTATCCGACTCAAAGTCAATTTAGTAACTAGGCAAAGATTTTCTTAACGATACCAAGAAATACCAACTACAAAACGCATAATGCCCACACAAGACCAATGGGGTCGGATGACATCACAGCAAGGATTATAGGGCGATCGAAGTTGATAACATTTTATCATATTAAAAACCTGTCAAGTGCGAGTCGGACTTGCGCATTGAGAGCTCAAAAAAAATCTGAGCCTCAGAGGGTAATTGTTTTTACTTTTTGGAATATAATGTATGTATACCTCGTTTTTTTCGTCATGATATAAAAGATAAACAATCTTACACTGTCTATTTGTTGTAATTATGGATAAAAAAATAAAACAGACACAAATTTAAAAGAAGTAAAGAATAAACAATGATTTAATATTAAAATAAATGTCTGTATACTTCTAAATATTTTTTTTAATTAATGTAATAAATAAAAGTTGTGCCAAGATTGTTTACCTTTTATATCACGACGAAAAAAACAAGGTATATGTATGTGTATGAAATTACCCTCTTATTGACACATTCATTCATTGTTCAGGTTTTACACAACACTAAAAGACCGGGCAGACGTTATTCTGCCATCGGGTACTGCCGACCTTCAATTATCATGTGCCTTTAGTATCATCATTTAATATCATCAATACCTCATAGTTTTTAGGGTTACGTATTTAAAAGGTAATAACGGGACCCTATATCAATTAGTCAATTATGATATTTATCTGATATAAATGAATACATGCAATAAATAAATAATTAAAAGAAAGATAAATTATAAATATTAGTGCTATCCTCTCTTCTAAAGTAAGGCCAACGAGAAGCGATACAAAAGGTCATTTACCTGGAAAACGAGTAAGGAGTTTACAATGTACTATCTATCTCTTTCCATCTTGTGTGTTTGTCGCACTGTCTCGTTCTCGCGGCAAAATTATGGCAAGGTCGAGAGGGGTTCGTAAGCATTTGGGCGACCATTTGAGTAATATTATAATAATTATTATTCAGTCGATTTCGAAACGGTAATTCATGTTATTTGTTGAAGTTTTGTTATTTTTCGTTGTTTATTTAATTATTGTTACATTGTTATTGTTGATTATTGATTAGTGGTTCTTAGTTGTTATTGCTAGTGGTTAATGATGGAGCCACAACCAAGTACTTCGAGAGATAAATCAACAGATTTTACTTTTCCAAGAAAAATACTGAACAGACTAAGATATCCCTGCGATGCCTATCGTTTTAGTATTATTATTTTCAAATCAACTCATGTTCTTTTTATTAATTGTTAGCTTTTTAGAATAACAATTACATATAATAACTCAATTTGGCAGATATTATTTAAAATACATTGTCTAAACAAAATTATACTACAATAAATTAAATATCAAAAAGTTTCAAAATGTTGCATACCCCTGCTTTGTTTAACGACCTTGCGTTGGTTTTGTTTACATTTGGTATCGCTTCTCGTTGGCCTTACTATAGTCTAATTTGCTTTGCTGTACCCTACAGGGTCCATAATTATTGTAATGTAATTTATGGTGTGCAAATAAATGAATATCTCATAAACCAGAAACTACAATGGATCATTACCAACTAGGCTACAGGGTCACCAAATAAGATAGAGAATACAATCTAACAATCCCCCATCAAAAAGCCAGCCTAACAACAAAACACTCATCTGGCAACCCTGGTTATTTCCACAAACATTTCCTCCGCCCATTATTCACAGACCTAAAATAATACATGTATTAGTCACCGATCGTCGCGTGGTCTGTGAACACCTGGCGAAGACACGCAGTCTGCTGGCGGATGATGAGTCAGGTAATTGGAACCTTCTAGAACGTTTGAGAATGTTCTAGAAGGTTTAGGCTGTAACTATGAAAGAACTATCCAAACCCTGAGGTTGTCACATCTCTTAAAAGTTCTGTATAATAATAATGGTTCAACTTTCGGTATATTTTTAACAATAATCTAAGGTAGATACGAGTTTGAAATTTGGCATAGTTAAAGTCAACATGGAGAAGAAGGTAAATTTTGATTCGATTTCGATAATGAAGCGTTATCAACACTATCATGCGTTTATAAACATACGTCACACACCAGTCACGACCGATTGACAGACAGTTGAGACAGATATCTATCAGCGATATATATCGAACGATTCTAAAAACTATTTTTTTGAGATGAGTGATGGTCCAAATTCGTACAAGTAATAATACTAACGGAACCCTTTTAATCTACTAATAATATAAAGCTGAAAAAGTTTGTTTGAACGCACTAATCTCAGGAACTACTGGACCGATTTGAAAAATTCTTTTAGTGTAAGATAGTCCATTTATCGAGGAAGGCTATCCTACTAATATTATAAATGTGAAAGTTTGTAAGGATGTTTGGATGTTTGGATATTTGGATATTTGGATGTTTGTCCCTCCTTCAGGCTCTAACCATTGAACGGATTAAGCTGAAACTTGGCACACAGATAGTTTGAGTCTAGGAATAGGACATAGGATAGATTTTATCCCGTTTATAGGTTCCCCTGGGATGTATTCTACTCTTTCGCGGGCAAAGCCGCGGGTATCGTCTAGTAGGCTATATAACATCACGCTAAGATGAATAGGAGAGTAGCAGCAATAAAAAATATTGCGAAAACGGTAAGATTACGCGGGCGGAGCAGCTGACGATTACTAGTAGTCTACTAAACTGAGACGAAAAAGAAAAACAACAATTATTTCTTTGCTAAAATGAGCGAATAATTAACATAAATTACCTATTTACTTGTTACATTTTAAAATAGACTATTATTAGTGGACAACAATAGGAACATACGTAAGCAACAGAGATTGTATATTGGGAGTAATGTTATTGTTACTAATTATGTGCGTAAGACCCTTTTTTGTGACGCTCTGCAGTTCATTAATAACGGATTTCAACTTATGATTTGCCTTAGAATTCGTCTCCATTGTGATCCGCGTAATTTTCCCTTTTTCGCCATATTTTTTATAGCTGCTGTTCTCCTATTCATCTTAGCGTGATGTTATATAGCTTATAGCCTTCCTCGATAGATGGACTATCTTATCTTACACTAAAAGAATTTTTCAAATCGGTCCAGTAGTTCCTGAGATTAGCGCGTTCAAACAAACTCTTCAGCTTTATATTATTAGTATAGATTATTAGGATGGCTTAAAAAATAATTAGTATAGACTACTAGTATTGATAAAAAAAATATCTGTAATATTAACGTATTCACGTACAGTACAACACAGCTATGTCCATGACATATACCCATTTTTTTTTTCTTCCACATTAGCTCGGACGCCAGGGGTTGGTACCCCTTCATTTATACAATTCGTTTGACCGACTCGAACTTGACATTGCTAAAATAGTTTACAATTTCTGAAGTACCGATGACAAAATTACCTCACCTATTTCTGTATCGTGAATAACGCGACATTCAGAGAAACTCGTTAGCAATAGGGTTGCCAATTATAATTAAATAATTAATTATGTTAACATAATTATCATTTTAACCCTACACGCTATTTTATTTCGAGACCCCACTAGATTTGCAGACATTCGGTTATTCTTCCCCACTCTCAAAGCTACAACTTTTAAACGACTCAACAGATCGAATCAAAACCAATGAACATTTTATTAACAAGCTTTCCGCCCGCGTGGAATTCGGTTATATCGCGCGACTCTTTCGCGATAAAAAGTATCCTATGTCCTTCCCCAAGTTCAGTTCTATCTTCATACAGAATTTCATCAAAATCGGTACAGTGGTTTACGTGTGAAAGCGTAGCAGACAGTCAGACAGAAAAGAGTTACTTTCGCATTTATGACATTAGTAGGGATCAATGCAAAAATATTTATTATTAATCAAGGAAACTACACTTTAAAATTGCATAAAACGTATTTAATGTGAATCATGAGCTTGTTTAATCGAGCATAGATGGTCAAAATTTGGAGTAGGTAATCGTTGACAGGTCTTCATTTTTGAGGCACAACACTGTTTCAGGCCTCCTTGGTAGCTAAAATAAAGTTGACGTAATATTTAAACTGTCTAATAATGACCGTAATAATTTATGACATGGAATGTGTCAATTTAGCTAACTGTATGATCATTGGCCGTCCGTTCGTGGCTTTGTATGTTATTTACTAGTACCACATATGTGTTGTTCCAATTTATCATACAGTTTTGGTTTCGCAATATTTTTTATTGCTACTCCTCTCCTATTCTTAGCGTGATGTTATACAGCCTATAGCCTTCCTCGATAAATGGACTATCTTACACTAAAATAATTTTTCAAATCGGTCTAGTAGTTCCTGAGATTGAGAGTAGATGAAAATACTGCCTACAAGTTCAAGCTAAGCCCGAACTTCAGCTAGGACGTCAACGACTAAGAAGAAGAACCATAACCAGCGTTGCCAGACATTCCGCTTTTCGCGGGACGTCCCGATTTTTTAATGAAAAATAGGGTGACTCGCGCGGGACATGACTTGTCCCGCTTTTTTGAAATTGTAATAAGTATTTTTGACTTTGATTGTTTATTGTTTTTCTTTTATTAAGAAGACAGTGTTTATTTCATTGTAACGTAATTTAACGACAAGATTCAAGCACCTAACGAAAGAGTAAATCACTTAAAAACTCGGTCTAGTAAACATTAAAACAAAATCAAAAAACCAAGTGCTGAAAACTCGGGGGTTTACATTTTTTTACTATGTCCCACTTTCAACATAACAGTCCCGCTTTTTTCGCAAAATATTTTGAAAATACCAACTTGCTAGAAAAAAAATAGGGCAACGCTGACCATAACCTAGCCTAGTATCATCATCCTACTAAACATGTAAAGTATTCGTTAGATCTAGTCGCCAGGCGGTCTGCGCACGCGCCGCTCGACCGTGAGGGACTCTCCTAGGGCTGTCAGTTACCGAACAAAAAAAAAAATACGAGGTAATCTCAGTTAAGTGATAGGAAAAAAAAAAACTCAACGTCTAACTAGTAATAATTAATAGTTAACCAAAAAAAAGTCTGCAAAATTTTCAATATTTTAAAAAAATGTATAGCTTTTAGCTCTCTCTCACAATAGAGTCGAATTCGATGAAACCCTATGTTATGTTGAAATCTGTCTTTTAGACTGTAGAACAGTTGTTCCTAACCTTTTCAATATCGTTACCCCTTTTTTTTTTTTTTTTT
>LGAG01000252.1:303508-318291 GCA_001278395.1 Lerema accius
CCCGCCACATATTTAGAGTTATAATTTGGTCAAATAGTTTTCCACATGAGGTACTTGTGGTCTTCGATTTTCATGTGCCTTTAGTAAATGCTCGTCTTATCGAACAACTTTTGCTATGATGGTGTTTCAATAACTAATAGTTTGTCTAGTCCCTTGAAGTATCTTAACAGCACCACCTACTTAGTCCAATGGTGACTCGAAACCATACTTGGATCCCCTTATATAAGTCGGAATTTCTTTATTGTAATTGGTCCAGCTGTTTAGAAGTTTACTGACAAACATATGTGATGCTGTGTTTTTATATAATTAAGATAGCTAAGAATCAGTTAAACCATGTTTTGGTATATTGGCGAACATTTTTATTCAAATTGGTAATATTGCTTACAAGTTGAATAATAAATAAAATACACATGAATATGATAAGTAGATTTTATAAGCTTAAAGATTAAATCTCCCTTAATTAAGTCAAATTCAAGATCTATTTTGCAACTACTACACAACCCAACACCCATAAATTAATAATATTTGATGAACATAAAAACTACACAGTCTATTTCTAACTTTATGTTCTGCTACTATTGTCACAGAAGAAAGACAGCACTATCGACACAAGGAACTGTAATGATACAAGAGAACGGAGATACACCCACAGAGATGGAGGGAGCTCAAGAGACGATTGCAGCTATACACGATCTGACAGGTACGGTATAGTAGTAATTATTATAAGAACTAGTGGACCTGCCCTCGCTTTGGTAAGCTCGTGTTGAAACGAAGGTAAAAAAAGTAGCCTTAGTTACTCCTTACTACATCAGCTATCCGCCAGTGAAAGTCCCGTCGAAATTGATCAAGCCGTTTTAGAGATTAGCTGGATCGAGCAGACAAAAATAATAAAAAATGTTATTTTGGTATGTGTACCGTGTATACATAAGTATGCATGCATTAAGTAAAAAGCGGTTATTTTAATATTAGAAACAGATACTTCAATTTTATTTAGTTGTATAGATAAAGGAAAATGTGCCAGCAGCTCAAAATTTTGAGGTTATAATGAAAAAATTAAAGTTTATGACATCCCCATATTGGTGAAGGGCAATGACTTCTCATGTATTGAAATCTCTCAAGAATTCTAATTGGTTGATCCTTCGAGATTTAACAAATGCAGTTACAGATGACTAAAAAAAAATTGTCTTAAGTTATTTATAATCTGGAATTACTTAGCTGTATAGTATGTTCTTTGAACTTTATAAAAAAAAAGTTCCCGTCCCGGTAAAAATTGTGACATTTTAATTTTGACATTTAAGATCGTCTGACGGTCTGATAGACTTGCCAGATGCATAAAAACGGGAAATCCGGAATCGGATCGGACTGTACGGATCGGATAATACGAATTACACATAGTCCAGTAAATAATTTACACTTTTCGTTTTCACAAAGAAAAGGTATTTCAGTGTTTCGGCGACTCTTATGTAATACACATTTTTTTTGTGTAAGTAAAGCATTTCTCAATTTGAAACATTACACGCAAAAAAAAAATTACCTATCGGTTCTCCGGTTTCCTACAAATTACCGGAAATTAAAAACAACATTTACTAGATCTGGCAACACTATCGTTCTGACGTCATATTTGACGAATGAACGACTGTCTCTAAACAAACACGACGTTCGTTTTAAAAGTTTGAAACCGTCAGCGAATTGTGATTTGCAAGTAGTAAATCAGCAAAATCTTCGAAAAGTGCATTGTTTGTGTTAAACTGACGTAGTTTTCGTGATTTTTATTGAAAAAGTGATTTAGTTATTGCGAAAAATTATTATTTACTTGTCGCCGGTCGCCATGTTAAATAAATATTTTGCATCGATACAAAATATCGAGTGAGTTGAGCCCTAATTGTTTATAATTTATATCGTGATATGTGTTAACAATGCTTGTATTGTTTTAAATCTCAAATATTGTAAAGGTAGGTAGTTATATTTGATTAGTTTTAGACGGACGAAGAATTAAAAGTGTGGAGGTAGATGTACTTTAGAGTTAGTTTTCGACTATTGAACACTGTATTTGTACTTAGGTTTACTTTACAGTGTATCTAAATAGGTAGAAAAGTGACTAATATTGTCTGTTCTATGTAGAAGAGGTTTAAAATATAACCATTTTTTGATTCATCTGAGAGTTTATCGCGAAGTTGTTTGAATCAGTGTGAATTTTGATCCTAATGAAATTACGAATATCTAATTGGGAATCCACTTAATATTTTTGGTGTCAATAAAGTTTTACAGAAGTATTATCTATATAAAGACTTGAACTGGTATGTTTTGTTTTTTAAAAATAATGGCAAAACATGCGAGTTTGCGATTTTGTATAGATAGTTTATAATTTTACATGGAAAAAGTATAGAAAGAAAAATAATAAAAATTCTATAATAACTCTGTTATTGACATACAAATAAGATGGAAGGTCTTGTTGAAAGACAGTTGGTTTGTAAATTGATATTATTATCTTGTCTAATTTCAACCTACTACCTACATATTGCAGTGATAGCCTAGTGGTTAGAACGTTGGTCTCTCGAATGGGAGATCCTGGGTTCAAATCCCACGGCATGCACCTCTAATTTAAAAAGTTATATGCGTATTAGATACTAATTATCACTTTCTACGGTGAAGGAAAACATCGTGAGGAAACCTGCACACCTGAGAGTTGTCCATAAAGCTGTCAAAGGTGTGTGAAGTCTGCCAATCCACACTAGGCCAGCGTGGTGGACTATGGCCTGTACCCCTCACACTGTGAGAGGAGACCCGAGCCCAGCAGTGGGGACAATTATGGGTTGCAATGATGATGATGATGATGATGACCTACATATACTCAATTTATCCTTTATTTATTACTATTATTACAGTTAATAACCGAAACATCGAAAACCAGTGTTAGGTAAAGGTTATGTGTAACATAAAACAATTCTATCTCCTAAACTATGCGAATTCGGTTAACATACATGGGGGTGATTTGAAGACTACTTACCGTGAGGCATCTAAATTTTAGCTTTGGAAGTCAAGTGACAGGCCACCCTGTATACTTTTTGATCAGAGTGCACAAATAAACCTTTTATTTTGTTGTAAAGAAATGTTCAGTTCAAAGTTCATTCATCTTTTCAGGAATCAAGAGGAAATGGCCAACGGAGATGCTGAGTTTGAGGAAGCGTGCGAAGATGATTTGGTGAGTGATAAGTCTTTGAAAGTTAGGTTGAAATTAAAGTTTTGTTATTGTTTTTATTATCCATCTACTACCATGCTGGTTCCATCTATCTATACCTCGTTTTTTTCGTCGTGATTTAAAAATAAAAAGTAAACAATCTTGGCACTACTTTTATTTATTTCATTAATAAAAAAATATATTTAGAAGTATATGGATATTTATTTTAACATTAAATCATTGTTTATTCTTTAGTTTTTAGTAAACCACCATTTTGAGGTTATGTTACGACATAAATAAGAATATTTTATTAAAAAAAATTACATGTAACATAGACAACCCCCTAGCCTAGTAAGTAGTGACTCTGACTGCGAATCGATGGGTCCAGTGTTCGATTCCCGATCTGATATTGATGTGTCAGATAAATGTTTGTTCTTGGGTCATATTATGTGTTAGTGATGTGTTATTAGTGTTGTCCATGTCACCCGCGACACAGGGAATACTACTGCGGGGGTGTGAGTGTGTTAGCGTTTATTTATTTTTACGTCTAATTATTCCCAGGGCCTGCTGCCGGACGTCCAGAATGCAGACTTGCCGTTGGAGATGGAGCGGTTGAGGTTGAAGCACTTGAAGCTGCAAGAGGCACAGGTGCAGTGCATGCAGAGAATGTTGCTGCTCAACAGCAAGAAGTCTGTGAGTGATTGGTGTTTGTACCCCACTGTGATAGGTTATCCTGTCATATCACATGATCCTACTAATACTATAAATGTGGAAGGTTGTAAGGATGTTTGGATATTTGGATGTTTGTAAGTCCTTCACGCTCTAACCGTGGAACGGATGAAGCTGAAACTTGGTACACAGATAGTTTGAGTCCAGGAATAGGACATAGGATAGATTTTATTCCGTTTATAGGTTACCTTGGGATAAATCCCATATTTTTTTAAACTACTCTTCTGCGGGCGACGTCTAGTAACGTTATAAATAACTGGCAATCGCTTGCGGCTATGAGTAGTTTTCCCGTTTGCGCAATATTTTTTATTGCTGCTCCTCTCCTATTCGTCTTAGCGTGTTGTTATATAGCCTATAGCCTTTCTCGATAAGTGGACTTTGAAGTTATGTATTTTAGTTGCCGCTATATCATCAAATACTAAATAAAAATGAAGATATTAAGGGGGTCTCCATGCAATAAAGTGATTTTTTTCGTTTTTTTTTTGCTCAATATTAATAACATACAGTAAACATGATATTCTTTTATAGATGATGGTATTGCGAGTCCGACTCGCACTTGGCCGGTTTTTATTAAATACAGTTTTATTTTCAGAAGAACAACAATATGAATGCAAATGCAAGTAGGAGCATACTGCCAGATGGAAGGATTGTTGTACGAAACAGTAATGATAAGTAAGTTATAATCTTCTTCTCTTTCTTCTTTCTTGACGACCCCGTAGCCTAGTTGGTAGTCACCCTGCCTGCGAAGCGAGGGGTGTGTTCGATTCCGGTCAGATATTGATGTGACAGATAAATGTTTGTTCTCGGGTCATGTGTTAGTGATGTGTTATTAGTGTTGTCCATGTCACCCGCGACACAGGGAATACTACTGCGGGGGTGTGAGTTTGTTAGCGTTTATTTATATATAATTTCTTCTTCCTTCTTCATATATACCTAGTGGGTCCGACAGTCTAGTAATCATACTTAATAAAAATGTTGATTGACTGACAGACACACTACAGCCTAAACGGATAGACCTAGAAGTATGAAACTTGGCACAGAGGTTCCTTCTAGAGTGTAGGGGAGCACTAAGAACGGATTTTTTTAAATTCACACTTTAAGGGGGGGAAATAGGGGATGAAAGTTTGTATGAAAATTAAAAAAAATTAAAGCAAGCAGTTTGCAAATTAGTATTTAGGTTTTCGTTACTAAGCTAAGAAGTGCGGATTTAAAAAAAATTAGGAAATTAACCCATAAGGGGGTGAAACAAGGGATGAAAGTTTGTATAAAAATTATCCAAATTTTAAAGCTAGCAGTTTTCAAATTCGTGTTTGGGTGTATGGTTGAAAAGGATGAAGAACCTTATTCAACGTTTTTTTTTAATCAACCCGTAAGGGGTAAATATCACCGCAAAACTATAATTTCCGCAAGCAAAGCTGCGGGCAACAGCTCGTTTAATAGATAAATGGCAACATTCGTCAGCACAAACTAACATATAAAAGTTATACATGTTGTTTTTTTTTTTTCTTGCCACAATGCCTGGATTGTAGAAAGAAATGTGAATGGTAAGTTATGGCAAGGATTCTCAAACTAAAACAATAATTGAATACCAAATAAGTAGGTACATTTTATTTTAAGGAACATTTAGATACTAATTATCACTTGCTCCGGTGATCAACCATCGTGAACAAACCTGCACTCCTGACAGATGTCATACAGTTGTCAAAGCTGTGTGTAGTCTGACAATCACTCGGCCAGCGTGCTGGACTGTGACCTGTACTGTGAGAGACCAGAGCCCAGCTGTGGGACAGTTATGGGTTGCGATGATGATGAAAAAATTACCATCTTAAAATTTTCAATGTGTCCGGTACAAAGTTTTTTTAAGGGTCAGCTCACACCGAGACGCGACGCAGCGCTCAGATTTTACATAGAGCGACTCGAAATAGACTTTATTTACTACACGAAACGATACACATTGTGATTGTGAGAATTCAGATACGTTGCGCTCTGCAGCGCTGCACCTCGCTGTAGTAAAGTTTCGTGTAGTAAAAGTTTCGTGTAGTAAATAAAGTCTATTTCGAGTCGCTCTATGTAAAATCTGCGCGCAGCGTCGCGTCTCGGTGTGAGCTGACCCTAACGATACACTTTTTTTTTCACAGTAACGAATCGGAGTATATTGGGTCAGGTGCTGGAGATTCTGTGAGTATCATTTGATTATGACCTCTATTTATTATAATAATAAAGGCGATATTGCTCTGAGCTGTTGATATACTACGGCTTGTAGTAATGTCGCCATATTAATAAACCGATTTCAGTTTAAGGGAATGTTTGAGTATTAAGTAGTTAGTATTTTAGTAACCAATTAAGTAAAAGTAAGCAAACCCCTTAACTAATGTTATTTTGTATGTATGTAACATTTGCATGAACTTAGGAGGCATTTAAGAGATTTGTGTTTAGCAAATTAGTAGATTACGCGTACCTATAAAAAAATTTGTTGATATGTGTATTCGAAGCTAGTCGATTTACGTATTGCAAAACAGTCGATTTGTGTAATGAAAATTAGTCGATTTGTGTATTGCAAATTAGTCGATTTCTACATAGCAAATTAGTCGATTTGCGTATTGCTAATTAGTCGATTTGTGCATTGCAAATTAGTCGATTTCTACATAGCAATTTAGTCGATTTGTGTATTGCAAAATAGTCGATTTGTACAAAGGAAGTTAGTCGATTTGTGTACTGCAAATTAGTCGATTTCTACATAGCAATTTAGTCGATTTGTGTATTGCTAATTAGTCGATTTGGGCATTGCAAATTAGTCGATTTCTACATAGCAATTTAGTCGATTTGTTTATTGCAAAATAGTCGATTTGTACATAGGAAGTTAGTCGATTTGTGCATATCAAATATAACGATAAAGTGAATTAGTCAATTTGTGATAAATAAATAGATTTTTGAGATTAAGATCTTAGGCTGAGATCGGTGGTTTATATCTAGCTTTTAAGTGTTATCTTGAGTATTGCCTCTGCTTTTCATATTGATTATAACACTTACACTGTTTGGCTTATAGGCTGGCTTTGATTTAAAACCTATGGCACTTATTTACCTGTGTTTGTGTTGATCCCTATCAATTTATGTCGAAAAATGATCCTTTTTTAGCCAATTATAATATAAGTCACGGTTGCTTTATGTTATGGTTAATTTTAAGAAAAAAATCAATTACTCTCAAATACCAAGTTACTATTTATTTACGTGACGAATTCCGTAGGTAAAGTAGATCAATTGACGTTTGTCGCAAATAGCTTTATGTAGTACGTACTACGCAAGTTAGTATTTTAGTCGAGTACGAAGTATTTTTGGGCATCGTACTGAATTAAAATACTAACGTTGTACCAATAAGGCATGAGGGTTTTAGTTTGAAAAACATTTGGTGACGCTATGAAAATTTTAAATTGGAAAAAAAAGTGGTTTCGTTTTTTTTTGGACTTCGGAAAGTGTGTGACGTTTGAAAGTTCAAGAATATGGTGTAAAGGAATGCATGTGTAGCGGCCAAGTTAAGGTGCAGTAGGTTGTTGTGAGCCGACACCGATACTAGATATTTTATTAACAGAAGCGCGGAGAGTCGGTGTGCTCCTGCAAAGGGAAGGTCGAGTGGTGGGAGGGTTCGAGCTCTGACGATGGCACCTCCACACCCTCCACTTGCGTACTGTGCTCCGAAGATCGAAGCGAAACTAGGACGGAGGAATGCCAAGATAAGTCCGAATTAACAAGTAGAACAGGCACCGGGAAATACACTAGATCAGACTCGAAATATAAGGCCAAGTACACTAGTAAATCTGCCACGAGCAAAGTTACCGATGTTACTAAAAGGTCAGAGTACAACAAGGCTGATTGTAAAGCTTCCGATGTGACTAGCAAAAGAATAGGTAATGCTTTAGCTAAAAGAAGTGAAGGTACTTCGGAGTTTAAGTATAGTGACTTGTATAGTGATAGCGATGATGATGTAGATGAAACTAATAGATTGATAGAGTTGCGAGCGACTGACTATGCGAATATCGTCGAAGATCGTTTGAGAGTTATTGTAGCGTTGGCGGGATATCCGAAGGTTAAGATCAGGTTGCAGCAAATGGAACAGTTCCAGAAATCACTCAGTGATGTAATGGACATGCAGCTAAAAGCAGGGCTGTTAAAGAAGACCCCAACGTTCCTAGATTATTATCTAAATCGTGGTGCTATTGTCTGTATTTGCAAAGACGTAGAGACGAGGGATTGGTTAGTTAGGATCTCTCCAGGACTTCAGGAACGAATGGCTAATAATGTTATTCTTTTAAAAGCTAAAGTCAAAAGGCTATGTCTGGCAATCCTAAAAATACCCAAAACTTGCTGGCCCACAACCGCTCAGGACGCTTTTAAACTGCTGCAATATTTCAATCCCACTATACGTACGAATATGTGGCGGATTTACGCTCAGAAGATTGTAGGTGACGTGGAGTGTACCTCATTTCTTTTAGATAGGATTTCAGGTGAAATTGTAAGAGGGCCGTCGTTTAAAAATATTATCGACTATAATCAAATGGAATTTGAGCTAAATGGTTACTCTGAAATTTACTACGAATGTCTTCTATCTGATATGGACGAAGATTTGCACAGTGTCGCTTCGAGGGTGAAGTTGCTAGATGAATTGCGCTCCAATGGATCTACTCCTAGAAACACAGTTCCAATTGAAAACGAAACTATGACAATTGGAACTAAGAAAGACGAGCCAGAGAAAGATGAAACAGAATCATTTGGCGTCGAAACTGAGGAAGTAGTTGACGCAAATAGGGGGAAAGATGCAGGTGATTTGAGCGACAATGAAACTCCTGCTGAAGAAATGAAGAGAGACTTTGAGAATTCACTACAAAAAGACATTTTGAAGAAGCTCAAAGATGTTAAATATATCAGTGACAAAGATGAAGTTATTGTGTGGAATGAAGAAGGTAATTTATACGAAAGTGAGCAGGATATTAACGTACAGACTAAAGAATCCGAAACGAATAATAATATAACTTTCGAATCGAACGATAATGCTGAAACTGATAATATTACGAGGACTACTTTCTACGTTTCGGATAACGCCGAATCTATTTATGAAAGTAATGAAACACTTATGAGTAGAAATAGTAATGTGAACATAGATAGTAATAGGGGCATGGCTTATTACAGACGAACGAACTACTTGCATGTAGAAAACGAATTGAAAATAGCGATTAGTCTTGCTGGTTACCCGCAGAATAAATTAGAAGGGACGCACATAAGGCGATTGAAACAATTATTCAAAGAATACTTACACAAGGATATGAAATCGCAACGATTCGCGAATTTGATTATCCCAAAATTCCAAGATGTTTATCTGTCTAATGGTGCTGTGATATATATTTGTGATAGTTTAGAAACGAGGGATTACTTGACTGAGGTTTTGCCGAAATTTATTAAAGCTACAGGATTGAAGCTAGTTTTTAAGAGTATTAAGGAGTTAGTTCGATATACCAGAATCGTGATGCGTTTGCCAGAAAAGTTTGCACATGTGGAATCCATTGAAATCCTCCAGAAACTACAAATTGTTTATCCGAATTTGAAGCCGGATTGTTGGAAATACTATTCAGATGTCGCTGGCAAACAGAAGCGACAGTTTGGTGTCGATCCGGAATCCTTAGAGGTTATTAGAAACCCCGATTTTGATCCTACATATGAAGGAGAAAAAATTTGCTTTAGAATCATCGATAGGCAAAAACGTGATGTTAGCTTTGAGGAAACAGTAACAAAAGCACATGTGGAAAATGAAAACGTTGATGAAAAGAAAGTCAGAGAAACACTATTAAGGAATATGTACTGTCCGATAGATCCGGAATTGATGAATTTACCATTAACTCGTATCAGAACTAATCACTACACAGATTTAATTGCAGACGACTTGAAAATATACGTAGGACCGTCTAATTATCCCGAAACTAGGATCGATGAATCTCTTTTCCATTCAATAAAGAGAGCTTTCGAAACTGTCGTTTTTAACACGATAAACGAAGAAAATTTAAAGTCTATTCCAAAAATTCATGATATATATTTGTTTGACGGCGTCATCTTTATAATTTGCAAAGACATGGCTTCCCGTAAGTGGATAGAAGGTTCATTGACTGCGGTCAATTCCATGTTGCAAGTCAATTTGAAAGCGACAGAATTTCGCGGTGCTGTGGGCATAATTAGTATGGCAGTGAAGACAGATAGAGATACGGATGAAGTTATAGAAATATTGCAGCGACAAAACCCAAGATTGCGTACAAAATATTGGCGGAAAATAAGTACGGTTCGTAGCAAAGCAAAACTGGATGTTGTACTGCAAATAGACAAGCTTTCAGCGCAAGTTATCAATGGGAAAGACTTTAATAAAATGATAGGGAATAGCGCTGTTCAATTTTCATTGGGACATTTGCAATCTCTCCTCAAACCTAAGGCGAGTTTAGAAGAAATGTGCAAGAAAAGAAACAAAAAACTCGCGAAGGAATCTAAAACTAAAATAGACGTAGTAGCTCCGGCAGCTAACGAAGTTTTAAATAATAATAATAATTACTTTACTGAAGATAATATTGACGATAATAATGAAGAAATGAGTCTCACAGATAAAACCTTCACATATTATAACGATAAAGACTTTGATCCGAAAATCATCAATTCTGATTCACCGAAATCTCCGAAAGTTAACTACGATATTGAGAATGATCAAGATAATTATTGCAAAATGATTCTGAAAATACCACAGAGTATCTTGCCAGAGAATAAAGATGATTTGAACATAATATTTGATTTGCTAGAAGATAAAAATCCTGGATTGAACACTGAATTGTGGCAAGTATCAACAGATTTGCAGTATACTAAAGGGAAAATTACTGTTCAAATTGACAGGCAATCTGCTTTAGTAATTAAAGGGAACAATTTTGACCCTTTCTTAGCTGGAGAGAAATTGAAATTCATTTTGCAACAAACGTAAATTTCGAATTTTGGAATTTTTGAGGGCCAATAAAAAGGTATACTAATTTTGATAATGTGCATGTATGTACAAAACACAATTTTATTATTGACCAATACAAATTGTGATATTATTAATTAATTTTAATAGTTCATTAATAAGTAATGAATTAATGGGTTGTGAATCTGATATTATTATGATAGTTTTTTTAATTTTTAATTCGATGACATTCCGATATAGTCCCACCGATTTTGACGCCATGACAATGTTTATTTTTTTCTAGCCATAGATTAATTATAGAGTAAGAACTCAATTGTTTTAGCATTTAGTACCTGTACCTATGCTTGTATAAAACTATTATCTTACAAATGAGGTTGCTGAAATTTTATACAAAACTAGATGACCGGGCAGACGTTGTCTTGCAACATATAATATCTTTTATAGTTTAGTTGATCTTAGTAGTCCACATTAGGTACTGCCGACCTTCAATTATCATGTGCCTTTAGTAAATGCTCGTCATATTGGACTAGTTTATCTGTTATGAAGTTTTAATATTTGTAGTACTGTTTATCGGGTCTAATTGTGGTACTGAACCATAATTGGTTCCTCTAAAATTACTCAATTATTTTCTATTAAAATCGGTCCAGCCGTTTATGGAGAATTTGATGACGAACAACAAGTACGTTAGATTGTATATTATTAAGATTTGGTATCAGACATTGCTTCGAGCCGATTTCGCCTTTATTCTCATAGACATAAAAGTGTTTCTAATCGGCTCAAGCAAAAATATGTCTTATTACGTGGGTAGTTGTGACCAATTTAGAATGTAGTCGGTTTTGAGAAATTTGGATTTGATTTGGCTGTAAATTGCAACCTTATTTGTAAGTCAGTTAAGGTTATTTTGCATTTAATTTAATTTTTCTTTTTTTTTATTATTTACATAAGTTTTTAATATAAGTTTTGCATTTTGAACTAGTTATTATTATGTTTGGTATTAGTTGTTGATTTAATTTAGTTTTTAATTATTACGCATTTTATTGTTTTTGTCTAGCGTGTAATAATGGTTTTTAAGGTTTTAAATAAAGTTTTAAATGAATTTTTCGTTTTTTTATTTTTATTAGTACGAATTTATGAGCCCACATAACTTCTAAAACCAATGATATTTTGTATACTATAGGTATGTTTCATCCTTTTTTAAATAACAGTTAAAGTATTCCGCGCTACATTGTATGCGTCCTTATCGTTATTATGACAGTTATTGCCGTTTCGCTCTTAAACTAAAGCTTTGGTGCCTAACCTGGGGTAATTACCCCCGCGGGGATAAATCAGCAATTTTACTGGGGTAACAACGTACGTAATAATTGGGATCGTAAAATAAAAGATAGAAAAAAATTACTTGTATTGTTTTGATAACATTTTAAAGACGGGGTAAAATCTGTTTCTCACAGGGGTAACGATATTGAAAAGGTTGAGAACCACTGCTCTGAAGAGTACTTGAAGTTTTTATTTCCAATAGGTCTTAAGGTGTTTACACACCAAGCGCACTTATGACATATCTGTAATATAAAAATATCATTGGTTATAACTTATTATAATTATTACTAACCCTTCACACGCTTCGCAATTGTGATGCTTGGCTGGAAAATAAGCTATTATTTTGTCTCATGCATGAAAAAACTAGTAGGGGAAGTCGTAAGAATGTTTCCGTTGTGTCTCAAAAATTTTCAAAAATTGCGTTACGTAATACTGTAACACTCCTAATGACCTAAAAGGGATTTTACGCGGTTTATTTGATTAAAAAAAAAACCAATGAGGCGACCTCTAGTAGGAAAAGTAAACCTCTTACCACTTCCCCTTGTATTGTTGCGATATGTGCTCAAACAACACTTACCCATAACACAGGCAAGTGGAAATTGATGGTAAACGTGTTGAATAGTTTTCAAACCGCTCTAGCATTGTGGTTATTCAATAAACATTATACAAGGAGCGACGATTTGAAAATGTTACTTCTTTGTCTATGCCCGTGCGAGTTTAAAGGCGCTGCTACACCGAGAGCATTCGTGTATAACGTGTAATGTAACGTTACAAATTCGAACATTACAGTGAGAGAGAAAAGCGCGCACCTTGTAATGATAAGATGTGTAATATTTTGATACAACTTGTAACATCAATGTAGCAATTGATTTAATTTAATTGAGTATAATGTTACATTATATAGCTCGTTTTTTCGTCGTGATTTAAAAAGTAAACAATCTTACAGTGTCTTTTTATTGTAATTATCGATTTAAAAATAAGGCAGACACAAGTTTTAAAAAAGTTAAAGAATAAACAATAATTTAATGTTAAAATAAATTTCTGTATACTTCTAAATAATTTCTTAAATTAACGAAAAAAATAAAAGCAGTGCCAAGATTGTTTACTTTTTAAATTACGACGAAAAAAACGAGGTATACGCGAATGCTCTTCAATCTGGGATGTAGTATTGTAATGTAATGCTCAAAATCGACTATATTACACTAAAATATTTTTTCAAATCGGTCCAGTAGTTCCTGAGATTAGCGCGTTCACACAAACTCTTCAGCTTTATATGAGCATGAGTAACAAAGTTCTTTATCAAACATTGCACTGCATTGTCCACCGCACTTTCCACTTTTCAGTGTGTAACATTCACTGCTAATATGACTAATTTATCTACAACGACATCATAACCAATAGTCGACATCATAACGAATAGAGAATGAAAAAAATCGTTTTACCCATTAATAGACAAGGAAAGCAACAATTATTGACATGTGAAAGAAAGGGATGTACAGTCTGTTGTCATGTATGTGTTACGCAACGTTTAGGGGGAAGCGTACAGAAAACGTTACAATGCGTTACATAGGGCGAGGGTGGTACAAAAATTTTAAAAAATTGCATTATGTAATGCCTTTTTTCCCTGGGACATTTTACTGATTTCCTAAAGTTGACTTTTGGCCTTCAATTTACGGAACCCACTTTAAGCAACCCTCGTCTATACGGTTATGAGGTCGTTGTCTATAAAACTATACTGCACCACAACACTATACAACCGATCACGTCACTACAGCAAACAATTCCCGCGCTACAGCGCGTTGCGAAGCGTTTGTGCGTCGTGTGCGCCGCCCCCGCGGAGTTGTACTGCGGACGGTGCGAGCTGACCCCTTACTGCGGACCTCAGTGTCAGAGGACAGATTGGACGGCGCGGCACAGCTCGGTGTGCCACAACCTTATGCGGTGAGTGTGTGTAAATGTAATGCCCTAATAGAGTTATTTGTTGAGAACGAGAGGACCCGTTCCGCTTCGCTTCGGTGTACCTTTTAACTGTTGTCCCGCGGTAATAAAAACGTTTCCCTAAACAAAAACGTATGACTAGTGGAGTTGCCTTCGCTTCGCTTCGGTAAACTTATGCCGAGAGGAAAGTAAAAAAAGAAGTAGCCTAAGTTACTCCTTATTACATCAGCTACCCACTAGTGAGAGTCCCGTTAAAATCAGTCCAGCCGTTTCTGAGATTAGACGGATCAAACAGACAGACAGACAGATAAAAATTTAAAAAAAAAATTGAGACCCCACTAGAGTAGGTATATTTGTAGACATTCGGTCATTCTTCCCCACTCTCACCCCCTACAATTTTTAAACGACTCAACCGATTTCTCAAATTAAAATCGGTTCATCCGTTCGGGAGCTACGGTGCCACAGACAGACAGACTCACAGACACGTCAAACTTATAACACCCCTCTTTGTGCGTCAGGGGGTTAAAAAAGCAATACTTTTATGTGTATGTCCACTTTTCGGCACGTTTTGCTGCCCAAACGTTTTTTACTGAAAGTATTTAGTAGGTGATTGGTTAATTTTTATGTACTACATGCTGTTTGAGA
>LGAG01000257.1:13965-36719 GCA_001278395.1 Lerema accius
TTATTTTACTGCCCAAATTTTACTGCCAATGTCATCAATTTTACTGACCAAAATCGAAATATATTACCGCCGCGTTAAACTAGTGCCGTAAAGTATAACGTAGTTGCCGATATCCGTCCGTACGTAAGCTAAATCGCAGCTGTGTTACACGAAAATCGATAGTACTACAATTAATTTAGGTACTATGACATGTGAAAGAAGAAATAAAATGCAAAATATGAAGTTTTTATCAGAAAATAATATTGTTATTTCATTATTTAATCGGGCTTGGAAATGCATCGCGCATGAGCTATCAGTTGTTTTTAAAAGTTGACTTATTTCTAAACCTAGGATAATTACTTAATTAATAATGTAACCACATTTATATTAATTATTATAAAAAATAAATAATTATTAAATTAATCAACATGTGATGACAAATATATAATTTATACAGTAAGGAGTAAGGGATTATTTTACTTACTCAATACTTTACGCATTTGCGGAAGAAAACATTGTTGGTAAACATTTTTTTTTATACTTATTGACGTAGGTATAATCCATTTAAAAAGTGATTAATGGCGATGTTATTATTGGCAAAGCGATAAGCAGATAGGAAAGGGCTCTCAGTCATAATCTTGGCGTTAACACCGAATGTTGTAACCGCGGCTTGACACACATACGGCTCGTCGTAATCTGCGCACGCTCAAAACTATACAAATCGTAAGGACATACTACCATCACAAAATATTTTATGCCCACCGTGTAGCAGTTCTCGAGTTATCTATGACAATAACTTTAAGCGCTTAACGTAACTTTAATTGCGAAGTAAATTCATAGGACATTCATCTTCGTTACTTTATTTTATTTTCACTGCTTTTTGTTTTGTTATTGCCAATTTTTTTAAATTTTTTGAAGATGTGAACACTGGCTGTTTTGCAATTAAAAAGTTAACCGCAGTAATTACATTTAATTGTTATAAAATGTTTCTTTACCTTTTTATTAGTAAGTATTTGTTTTTAAATTTTTTTTTTTTTTATTATTATTCCTTATTATCTATCCCGGACCATCCCATAGCTTCCTACAATTAAGGTACTTACCTTATATAGAGATGATTTTAATAAATATGACGGCGGGAAAAATCACAGAGGCACTGTTGTAATAGCGCGTGGCTGGTTTGGGCGAAGGCTTTTATAGTGTATGGAGCGGGGATGCGTCACGTGTGCCGGGGGGACCGACTGACTGTGACCACATTAAAGAGAACTCTGCCACCAAATTCTGGCCTTTGACAATCAACGGTTATAAAGATAAAGACACGTCCTGCGGGTGTCAATGACGCTGGTTACTGAGAATATCCAGGATCGATTTCTAGTTATATTTTCTTGTTAAGAAGAAAAAAATAAAAACTCAGTATAAGTTCTAAGCGAGTTATTTTTTGAGGCATCACATTTTTCTGCCCTCGTCAATATGATGCCGGTGCTATTTATTTCGCTGAAGTAGGGATGCTGCATATTAAGAGGTACCGACTGATAAAGCAACCAGGCTATTAAGGCCTATGCCACAAAATTGTCACCAAAAACAATTTTGCGTTATAAGATAAAGGTATGTTAAGAGTGGAACTAACGTTGATTACTAACTTTGGATCCAGGTTCGATTTCAAATCTACTATTTGTTGATAAGTAACGAATTGGTATTTTCATTAAGCATTTTCAGATGTGAGTATCATTTCGCCTTTTGTAGTACCTACACATTGGTTGCTATGGAATCTAGTTAGGATTTGTTATTATATTGATGCATGTAATTGTTCGTTCGCTTTATAATTTTATGATAATTTTGAGTTACATAATCAAATAAAAAAAATAAAGATTGCTTATTGGGATATAACTACTGTAGATATTCACATTCTTAGGATTAATCAAGAATTTTTATTGCATTATAGTCATTTATGTTATAATCATTGTGAAATCCATTCTTAATTAAAAATTAATATTCACATATGCACAAAGAATGAAATCATAATCTGGTTAATTACTTCTTTGTAACATTACATAAAAATAAAATCAGTAATAAATAATATGATTTATTCTTATACATATCTACACATAATTATAATTATATCGACAATCTTGACCATGAAAAAGGTATATTATATAAGTTACTTGTGGCCCGTCCTCGCTTCGCTTCGGTGGATCTTTTGTTAACCCACAAAAAATACCTATAACATACATCCTGTGTCGACTTTGCGGAATGTAAAAAATACTAATATTAGCCACAGTAATATTCCATTTATTTCTGTAGAGTGTAACTAATTTAAGGACATTTGGAGTCTTCTCGGTTCGAGGAAGTGATTGTAAGTTCAGGGAAAACTGCCCGGGATCCTGTGATCGTTTGGTAATGCGATTGAGTTCAATTGAACTGGCTTTTTAATTAAACCAATAAAGTAGTTGACGCTTTAGATGTACCGAATGTTATGAATATTTAAATACGTAATGTAGCTCATAAAAGGATGCCAATTTATAGATTACCTTGACGTTCCATCGGTTACTTGCTGGTTGCAATGGTTAAGTTTAAGTACGGTTATTGTTATGAAGTCATAACTATGTGAAAAGTATTTTTGATATCATACCTACATAATTTTATGGAAATTTTGTTGTCATGTAAAATTTAATGTGTGTGTAAAATTCATATGAATATTACAGATTTCCGGCAATACAATACTAGAAAACTTTCACCTAGCATGGGTATACAGAATTTAGTGCAACTAAATAAGGTTTTTCTTATTTATTTTTACTTAATTCACGTTATTACTTATCATTTAACAACTTGTCAAATTGACTACAATGTTATAGTTGCCAATATGAATAAGACAGGAGTCATCGATATTATAAACATCGATATTATTAAAGTAAAATAAATCATCGATGGCTGTACTTGTATTTGTTCTAACCTACAAGCGACACCGTACCATTATAGCCTAATATCCTTGACAGAGTAATACTTATTTAATGCAACGTGATTCTCAAACGTCTGTAGCTAAAATTAAATGTGAATAGATACAGTGGGATGATCTTAACCATAGCATATTGAAGATATTAGAATGGAAAACACAATTGTTTTTTTGTATTTATTCAAATAATACGAGTGAATTCTGTTAGCAACAAAGATGTTTTATACAATTCGTTTAAAAACGAAAAAATATAATTCCCGTAGTACCTGTAATGATTGCCATCGTTACAATTTTTCTAACCGACAAAAACGCTACACCCTAGGAAATCCAGAGAAAATTATAATGACTGATTGGGATATATAATTTCATTAAGAATCCATGTTTTTCACGGTTTGCTTTCTTTACATTTTTTAAATGTTTATAACATACAAACATATACCTACCTCTGAAAACCAAGCAATAAGTTTGAAGTTGAAATGGAAACACGATTAACAAATTAAGACTGTTCATTGTAAAGCATTTTCTCATTTGACAATTCTACTATGATCATATTCTGTGGTTATTACCGTCGCGTCGCTACGTTTATTATACTATTACAGGAAATGTACGCGGATCTTACTTACGGATCTCCGGTAATTCGCAAAAGCATTAAGAAAAATCGTGGGATTAACCAAGTTTTAAGATTTAAATTTGTTAAAATGGCTTTTTATTTTTAGGTCACGTTTTTTATGTAGCTCAGACACATTATTCTGGACATTTATTTAATGCATGTTTTCTAAATGTGGTAGTAGCCAGCAGGGGCGGACTACGTAAGGGCTTCAGTTCAGCCCAGGGCCCCGTAGATACAAAGGGCCCCCAGTCCCTATTAAAAATAATAGACGAATCGCAGTTTCAGAAATTTAATTTCCCGCAGATCACCCGACGAAATGTTCATGTCGTCTTCGAAGTTCAAAAATAAACAAAAACTATGGGTACATAACTTTTCTATCACCATATAAAATAGGCCTCCCGAAGTAGTATTAGCCAGCCAGTTAGACCTTATAAATCACATGGCGAACTCTTTGTCCGATATTAAGGAGATTGTAAAAAGAGATTCCTTTTCAACAATAGATAGATATAGTTATGTTACATGAGTTAATAAAGAAATGTATGCTAATATATGCTATGTGATGCCAACGGCTGTCCAAAACCGACGCAGAAGGTCTCACGAGCAAATGTTATGCAACGTATTGATGTCACAGGGAAAACAGAAGGAAAATTCATTATTACATCTTTACATACTAGTTCCATTTTATCTACCTATTCATATTTCTATATAAATAGTCGCAAAACAAATCTACTCCGTTGTAACTTCAAAGAAATCACTTCTACATAGGAAAAGTGAATAACCGCAAGGAAATAACCGCAAATCCCAAATTTTTGTTTTTAGTTAAATCACTCACTTATATCAACCTCTTTAATAATTTTATCTAATGATAAATCAATAGACTTAATTTCGTTAAGACAAACAGTGATTAGCCATATCTAACATACTACTTCACTACATAGTACCTAGTGAAAAGTGGGAAATATCACCAAAGACAGGTTTCGTAAGTAGAAAATGGAGTTGTTTTCGAAGCAGTAAACCACAAGCATTATCATATCAAATACTAATTGTAGTTATTATTCATATGAACTCATCTATTAATAAACCTAAATATTAGTACCTAATACAGAGAATATTATGATGATATTAAGAAAAGATTTTCCCTAATTGTTAATTACGTAGGTACCTACTATATTGTTCTCTAGCAAATATAGGTAAAGTCGATATCATTGGCATGTCTTGCACGCGGACGAGTTATAAACAAAATTACTGCCTATTTCATCTTTTAATATGGTAATGATATTTCTCGATTTTGACATTTCACAGATTTATTACAGGGCCAGCTTGCCTACTCTGTGACTAACTTGTACAGCGACGATGATTATTCGATTCTTATTTGGTTATAGGCCTACGGTAACTGAACAGCAATTTGCGTCTTACATTGAGATACCATGTTCTCTTTATTTGTGCAAATAGTTTACAAATGCGTAAAGGAACTGCTTGCTGCGTCAGTAATTGTAAACTACTATGAGCCTATTTCAATGAAGCCTAGAAAAGTTAGTAGTGACCCCGCCTGCGAAGCACGAGGTGCCGGGTTCAATTCGCATCCAAGGTGACTCGACCAAGTATGTGACAGATAAAAATGTATGTTCACAGATCGAGCCGACAAATCTTTTAACATATTCGTTAATAGATACACATATTAACAACTAAAACAATTGCCAAATGCCAACTATTGTTTTAAGTACGTGTGAGTTGCACTGAAAAGCCATTGTTCCTCCGAGAAAATAGACGGTGGGCTCGAAACAATGTGTTTAAATCAACAGTGGCATACTAACGTCTGTTTAGATGCCAATGTGCGAGGTAGGTACGGTGTTTACGTCATCAACCTATAAATTATGCTGAGATATTCAGAGTTCAATAAAAAAAAGCATCTTTCATTGCGACAGAGCTGCGTTTGCCTTCATTAGAATTAACGGTGTGATTATAGAAGCATTTTAATGCCTGCAATCAACCGCGAGCTTTGCATACCAAATATAATGAAGAAAAAATACATACGGTTATTGTAAGCCAAGCTTATGTTTAGTGCTAAGGAAATAGTAAATAAAAAATATTATTGCTTATACTATTTATGTCGTGTACGGGCTAATACTGTTAGTCACGAACTAATCATGCTCATTTTCCCCTTGACATTACATATATGTATATAATGTTTATAAAATACTAGCGACCCGCTCCGGGATCGCACCAGTGCAATTAAGAATAAAAAAAAAAAATGAAAAATAATATGCCGTCGTATTCGTAAATCGAAGCACATCTCGAGTTTTATAGACGCAATTATAAAGCTAATAACAACCACAGTAATATAGAGTAGGTACGAGTTAATAAACGGTGTTTCGGCTCACGAACCGTAGGATCTAATTGTCAATCTACGCGGGCACTGCAATTGTTTTGCGTTGGACGCGAGATGCAACGGTAATGATCGCCGCGACCTTAGCCCGTTTCAGCTCAACTGGGTGGATCTCGAGCTATTATCATACTTTGAACTCCCACTTAGAATTATCATCGTCGTTTGATGGTCAAATTCTGCTTGTGGTTTTCATGAAGGTTGTAGCTACTACCCGTCTTGAAACTATTTGCAATTTGCTTGCTAAAGGCTTTAAATTGTGCCTTTTGTATCACGGTTCTGCCCTTAGCTCCAGCTTTAAGGTCTTTTTGTTGTAAATTTGGAGGTTAAATGTATGGGATTAAAGAGACCGACGTAAGTTGCGAAAAAATACTAATCGCACTACAAAAATGAGTTCTAGCGAGCTTTCTAGAAATAGTATTAGTCATCCAACTATACAGCGTTGTGGAGATCTGTCCAACTGCTATACGATTAAATCAATAAAAGTTTCGTAAAGACCTACTTTTGAAATAGTTAAGTAAGGTAGGTAGGCGATATAAAAAAATAGTATCCAATATTTTTTTATAGTATGAAACAATGAGCGTTTTGTTTGCTTGATTTCCTTCGTGTTGATAAAGGAGTCGGAAATATAATCGTCAGGTGGTGTCTAAGTACAAGCTAAACCTTCTAACACGTTTAATTAACGGTAGTGACACCAACAAGTAGGTAAGCGAGCGATAACTAATGTCTAAATTTTTGGTAACAAACTTATAATTTAGATCATAATGGCTTCGATAGTACCTATTATATTATCTGTGTTACACTTAAATATAAATGAACTATGCAGGAACTATGTATTTATTTACTACTGTACCTACTGGTGCCACATAATAAAAATTAACTGCTCAATAGTAATTACAGATTTGTGATAGATACTTATTTAGTAGTTATGCTTTGTCTCAGATGCGTCAATAAATGTATCGTAATCACAAAAATAATCCCCATGTTTAAAAAATTTGGCAGTTACATCGGTATAATATTTTAAATAAACAATCTTTGGATGAAATAAAAATCTAACAGCTAAATACAAAGGATAGTATGATAATTAAGGAACAACTGTGTTCGGAACGTGAATAGGTTTGTATTGTAATAGACAAAACCGTCCGCAGTATTCACAAGTAAACCTTGCGAAAGCATTATTATAGGGCTGCAGGCAACGTTTAAAACATTTCATATGTTATTGCGGACTATGTAAAAGGTCATTCAATTAAAGTTATTATCGTGACGGGATGTGGTTGAGCTGAGCTACTAATCAATCGTAATTGTAGACAAATACAATATCTACACGCTTCATAATGTCTCGTTTATAATAAGTACAGTTAATTTATATAGAGATACCTATTTTTTATATTAGACTTCACCGACTTGGAAACTTATAGTCCAACAGCTTGCTTTAATCGACCGAATGAAACAAGGAACTGCGATCAGGCCTTGTTGGAGTATTGTTGAGGTAGGAAAGGGGAAGACGAGATGGACGATAGTTATATTTAATTGTTGTCGTATGTCGTATTATGAAAAGAAAAATGGCAAATAGACCCTAGCTGCCGCCGCAAGATTACAACTACAAACTATAAACAACTATCCCGTTGTTGTCGTTGACTAAAATGCATTTTTTTGCAACGCTATTAAGTAGTTCTTGTGTAAGGAATACTAGAATTTTCTGCGCCATAGGTGGTAAGTGTTAACATAACAAAAATTTCTGCCTCGTTGAAAATCGAACCTAGGACCTTTTGAACGGTCATCGTTGCACTACACTACACAGGTCATCAGCCGTCACAGTTGACCCCGCCACACGAACTATAATACCCGCTGACCGCAATCGATGTCGTTAAAACAACATTGGATTCCATTTCCAAACGAACTATAACAGCATCTTCGTAAGTTGTTGAACGCAAGTTAACCTTACAGTGAATAAAAAAAAAACTGTAGTCACTTAACGGAAGCGTGACTAAGCAATATTTTAGATAGTACATATTGCGGTTTCATATTTTATTTGTACTTAGTAATGTCAAGGTAGCTTCCCTTCCCGAATTGTGATCTGAATTTGTGCACTCTTCTTTTACGACATTGACATTTAAAATTTTACGGTTTTCCGCAATTGGATGGCCTAGTTCTAAAAGTTATAAGATTTTTTTTGTGGCGTTATCGTTCTTTGTAAAGTTAATTTATAAGATTTTTTTACGGTATTCTTTTTTTCTCATCTTAGAACTACCTGCATCCTCTAGTCCTCTACAAGTTATTTTTTAGGTTTTTTAATCAATTATATGGCAATTTGTGCTTAGGAAACAGGGAAGCCTAGTAACTGCCCTATATGTAAAATAGGAACGATTATTTTGCCAAACCCATGATGTGGATACATGAATCATTGTTTTTTATTATGGCGTGCCAGTAACGTAAGACACTACTATTTACCTATCAAAACTACCTAAAAGGAACAGTTAGGATACGTAGGACGTCTTAACAGATAATGCAATTTATCTATTGTTTACTTAATTTCATTAATAACGTTTTCAAACATAATATACAAGGTGTAGGTAAGTAAACAGCAATGAATAATGAAATGAGTGTTCGAACTGATTTGTTGAGCATTATAGTTTACTGTCAGTTACTCCTTGACTATTAAAATGCTTTGACGACTCTATTTACCATAGCTAGATAACTCAGTGGTTTGTCATCTGCATAAAATACTTCCTAGTGCACTAACTACTGCATTACGAATTTAATTATCACGTAAATGTATTAAGTAGGGACTACTTTATTTATATGTGTATTTATATATCAACGATGTATGTAAAGTAGTTCTAATTCTAATGCCTAATTTTCTTTATGTTTTTTTTTTTAATAATAAGCGGAATTATGGGGAATACAAAGCAAAGGGTACCTAAAATTTAAATGCATGCGTAAATCAATTAAATTGCTATGCCATCCTTATATTACAGAAAAAGATATTATCTTAATATAAAAATATTTATTTAACAAAACTTCATTTAACATATAAAATGTAACATTTAGTATACTTAAATATTAATGTCGAATAGCTTAAAGTTAATAACTATTTTGCCACATTACACATTAAATTAAAAGTAATCAGGTAATTTGCATGAAAGGATCTTCCCGTTTTAGTCAGTATTAAGTTCAGAGGTCTCATTAAATAGAAAAATATTAGCTAATACGTGTATATTACTACATTTTCGTTAATGCAAAGAAGTGTCGCAGAATGTAATTTTCAAATGGCAACGCAATTGCCACAGATTAAAATAAAGACTGACTTATCATAAACGCGGTGCAATAGTTTTCTTACCGCAGGTATGAATAATTAAAGTATTATATTTTATTTTGTTCTTAATGACAGTCATTCGTAATTCAAAGAATCATATGCTTAAAATTAATACTTTTGAAATAAAGGTACCTAACTGATACCCAAGGTAATCTCTTAAACTTAAAACATTGTGCATTAAATACTGGCGTTTTTTTGCTCAAATGTTAAGACTTAGCTTGCTCTTTGAGTTCGGTTCGATTCACCGGGTTCACTTTACAAGTTATTTTATACGATTCGACCATTTTCACTGAATCCCGGACTAGGATCGTGGAACGAATCGTAAAAGCATGCGAGAAACAGACCGAAGAGTCGCATAGAGCAGTTTGGAAGCTGAGGTACAAGCGATAATGAGTCTTCTCCGTACGTTGTTTAAGTTTCATTTCGACTCGGCCGGGCAGCTTGGTTCCCTTGTGCGTGCAGCTCACGAACTCGAAGTCGTCCAACGTGACGTCCTTGCTGGACTCGTCGCGGACGCACACGTGCCAATTCTGCGGCGCGCCGGGCGTGAACTTTACATTCCTTGTCTCAGCATCCAAACTAACATTGAAGTATATAATTAAGTTCCCGCACTTTCTGTTCACGAATAAGTCGTTCTTATATAGTATCAAATTCTCCGGCTCGGTGAACTTGGGATCCGGTAGCCGGACTTTGAACTCTTGGCACACGTTTTTGGCTAAGTTTATCAGTTTTATGCAATGGTTGTTGGTGTCGGCTATGTAGAGATACTTCCCGTCGGCGCTGACCGAGAGGCCGGACGGTTCGTTGTATTTCGGTTGCTCCGTAGACTCCAGTACGATGGAATTCAACGTCGTAACTTTCTGTTGAGGTATATCGACTTTCTTTATCTTATGGTTGTATGTATCCGCTATGTAAACTGTCTTGTTACTCTCACAGAATGCTACCCCCAACGGATGTTGTAATTTGGCGTTGTAACCGATGTCGTCTACATCTCCGTATGCGAAGAGGTCCTGAAATTATGCTGATAGTTAATAAATAAATAATATTGCTATATAATATGTAAAATACATTCTTAGCGTAACTCATTGCATAATGTCCTTCGTAAGTTACGTAAGTTATATGATTAAAAAAGTGTTAATATATTATGTTATCTGATATCTATCTGTGTATATCATCTGTCAACACTTCAACCTGTTGTGTAGTCTGTGGGCTTATAATGTGTATAGTGTACTTTATGGTTCAACAAAAAAATATGTCTTTGTCATTGTAAAATTAAATGAACGTACCACAGGATTCCGATCGCCCCCGCACACCGACAACACTTGTCCCGTAGTCAACATCATTCTTCGAATCGAAGAACTTTCAGAGTCCGCTATGTAAAGTTCCGAGGATGTTCCTAAACGAAAAACATTCTTCTTATTGTACAACCCTTTACTCTTTTTAATCAAAATATATATTTTTTTATTCAAGACATCATATATAATACTTGACATATTTCCATGGCAAGACGCCAGTTAAAAATTAAAATACGTATTAGTTCTTATGAGTTAATATTGAAAACTCAACCTTAACAAACACGACATAAAGTTCATATTTAATTGCTTTCCTGCGTCGATATCAGAGTTAAGGTGTAGTTGATCTCCATAATATGAATGAGTGTTACCAGGCCGCAGGGCGAGGCCCGAGGGCTGCGCAAACGACGCTGTATTAGGATAGCCGCTGTTGCGCGCCGCCTCCGCCCCCGACCCCGCGATACACACCACCGTACCTATGACAAAAATTTAAAATATATTTATTTACTAGACGATGCCCGCGGCTCCGCCCGCGGAAAAGTCGATAAGCAAAATATTGATTTCATCCCAAGGGAACCTATAATCGGGATAAAATGTATCCTCTGTCCTATTCCTGGATGCAAACTATCTGTGTGCCAAGTTTCAGCTTAATTCGTTCAATGGTTAGAGCGCGAAGGAGGGACAAATATCCAAACATCTTTACAAACTTTCACATTTATAATATTAGTAGGATTACAAGAATAAAGTGTTACTTAGGAATGAGAGATGTGTAAAAGGATCGTGGATGGTGTGAGCGAGAGGACGAATGTGAGAGAGGGATGGAGAGTAAATGGAAGAAGAAAATTAAAGTGTTAGGAGTTATTTTTTTTGTATTACCTTCAGTGTATGTCTTATATTTCCACCATATAGTAGTATCGAGGAAGATTGCCCAAATCTGATGAGATCCGGCGCAAGCTATTAAGAGCACTCGGCGTTTCTCGTCCTTTTTGTCTTTGTCCTCTGAAATGGTACACAAAAATTGTAACCATAACGCATGAGACTTTTGCCTAGCACCCCCAAGTAAACGAACGCCCTAAATGGCTGACAAAATTATGTTTCTAAATCTGCCAAAATTCAGCGTTACAATTTGTATTTGTAATTGAAATGACCGATTCTTTTTTAAGAAATAACCAATGCATATAGATAATAATATGGGGTTCAAGTTATAATTTGTTACTCATTTATTTTCAACAGGGCCCCAAATTCGTGTGAGGCAAAACCGCGACATGTCCTAAGACTGTTCTGGCAACACCATCCAATTCAGTTTCATACTGAAACTGGAGGGAAAGAGACAAACCTTTACTGTCATCATCTTTCTTCTTCTCGCTCTTGTCTTTGTCTGCCCCGGGCGGCGGCGCGGGCTGCGGCAGCGGCGCGCGCACCGACATGTCCATGTCCGGCGTCGTGTACAACACTATGTCCCACGGTGACGACAACGGTTGCAGCCCGAGGCATTTGCCGCCTAAAACATTCAACAATATTGTTTGTAGTCTTCCCCAATGTGGTTATGACCATTACTGAATTGAACTGTTGTTTGAAATGGTGTTTTTAGAGGCTGTGAGACAAAAAAATAAACTCACGAGCAATTTTTATTTTAATATGTCATCAACTCAACTACACTGATATGTATTTATTTTGGAACTGTAAGTTATTGAAACTGTAGTTTGTTTTAATAAATGTTATTATACTATACTCATTTACTGCCAAAAGTCTTTTTCATTTAAATGAGTATGATGTACCTGAATTCACTGCTATTTTTAATATTTTATAACCAAATCAACTTCGACCTCACATACATAAAAAAGAGAAACGGGAGTTTATTTCCTCCCGGCCGACACTAGCTTACTTAGGCTTAAGTATAATGTATCTGTTTCATAAAGCCAATGATATAATTATAGTTACCCATATCTCCGAAGTCAGACTGTTCTCCAGTCCCTGCAAGCACCTCCACAGTCCCTTCGTCGAGGTGTACAGCGCGTACCGCATGGTTGTTAGTATCACATACAGCTAGTACTACGCTTGACAACCAGCATAACCCTTGTGGAGAGTTGAACTGTGCCTCACTTAGCTCTGCAAGTGAATGATTAACCATTATAACATGATCCTTGGGTGTTATGAAGCAGTTATATTATACTGTTATCCAGTTTAGAGGATTTATATAGACTATTCATAAATGTATTTAATTCATATTCAGTAACAAATTACTTGTTTTGGGTTGATAAAAATCATGAATTGTTTATTGTAGTCGGTCACAATTTTATCTGTTTGTGGTGTTTGAAATCTTAAGTGCATAGCTTAGTTTATCATTTGATAAAACTGCATCTTTTATAAAAAAAAAAATTATTTAGAAATAATAATACAATTTAGTTATTGAGAGCAATCAATTAATTCAAATCATTTGATTCAACATTTTTTTCTTTATATTTCAGCAAGAGTATATTTTCAGTTGACTCACTTCCATCTTTGAAGCCAGGTTCAGGCCCTCCAATAATCCGAAGAATGACACCAGAGCAATCGGTCAGCAGTATCCTATGATGACCAGTGTCTGCTATACCCAGGTAAGGCTCCTCAGTCCTCCCTCGGTAGAATGGATTCAGAGCAAGCTACAAAATATACAAGACATTACTTTATCAATGTGTTGTCATTTCAAAATTTTGTTCTCATTTATCAAAATTTTATTTTATAAGCTCACACTGTCGAAAATGAAAACGAAAATTTATAAACATGTCTATGCTTAAGTAGGCATGTGGGCAATGCAGTTACAATGCATGCAATGTAATTTAGTTAATTTAAAATAATTTACCTTGCTAGGAAACTTTAATACATTATTCTCTTTAGCTTTTAAATACTTCGAAGGATCTACTGGTAGGGAAGCACTGGATATTTTGGAGCTAAAGTACCGAAGTGCATTGGTCACATACCAAACCAATTCTGTTCTATGTCCTTCACCTGTTAAAACAAAAAGGGGCATATTGCCTGGACCTGGAATGTAACATACATTATTATAATGTTGGACAACCACTGATAGTCTTTCTGGAATTACCAGCATGGCAAATTTTTTTATGAAGAATTAATTCTATTTAATTTAACCAAATTTGACGAAAAATAAATTAGCTTAAAGGTAATGTCAAGTAGATTATTTCCAGCAACTTGTGAAAAGCCTGTCTAATAATTATCTAATGTCTAATATTAATCTCTGCCTAATATTAATGATAGGTGGTAGTTATGTAAATAAAGTTACCTAACCTAGTATAAGCAATGTAGGCCAACAGCGGATGCCGAGAGCCTCCCACATTGAGCTGTCAATGTCATTGATCACCGGGTGATTTATATTGTACCTCTGAACTGCAGATAGAATGTTCTGACTTGACTTCTCATTTGTAAATTTTGCACAATGCACACCTATCTAAAATTAAAACAATGTCCTTAAAAACAACAAATTCTAGATTTCAGTACTAATGTTATTATTGCTATTTCCATTTCCGTTGCTCATGTATTTTTGACTGTAATTAAATTAGAAAGGTGTTTATGGTCCATACCACAACTAGTCCATTTTCTACGCTGTACAGACTTTCTATGTGCGCAAGATCAGGTAAGACATGGTAGCAGTTGATGCAACAGTATGTAAAGAAATCCAACACCACAATCTTATCAGAACAGTGTTGCGACAGCGATATAGGTTCCGAAACATTCACCCATGCACAGTCTGAAAAAAAAACCCATACTCATTAAAAAAATTCTTAGACCATGTACATCATAAAATGGTTTTAAATATAAAGCTGACTTTATGATGTATGATCCAAAAACTGCTATAATTTTAAAAATATTAACATACTCTTTTTAAAATCTCCCACTGGATTTACTCCTGCATACACTTTTCTGATGTGATTAATAATAAGATTTTCACGTTCAGTGGCATTCGACGAAGACGCAATAGCATCGGTTAAATCCATACAAGATTGCGCTACAAAATCTAACGGACTAGTCTCCATCGTTTCTTTAGATCTAATATTTATTACTGAAAAGCGAATAGTGCAAGATGTTTATGAACCAATTTTTATTTATTTATGCACACATTTATTCAGATACGTTTCGTATACATCAACGGAATAGTATCATTTTTTGGATTTCAAGCACTGAAACATATATTTTTTGTTATGATTAATAATATAACCTAAATTATTTGTTACTCTCTGCACTCCAGTATTTTAAAGTTTTCATTTCAACACAGAAACACTATTTGACATTGACAAATGAAATGAAATTGACATGAATGAATACATTTGACGTATAAACTAATGTCGCTTTTCAAAATGTTACCAACAGCAAATATTAATGTTAATATAAGTGAAATATAGATAGCCCTCCCAGCTCTTTATGAACGTGGCCACGGATGGAACTTTATAGTGTTTTGGCATTTATAATTTTTTTTATATCGATGCTACGACCAATAACCGAATTATTTCAAATACATAATAATATATACTAGTGTGGTAAAGCCTTGTGAAATAAGTCCCTGAACTCGGCAGTGGGGTAATGAAAAGTTTATGACACGGTATCACTGTTAAGATTGTTATATGACTGCGTCATCTTGCTCGTTACATTTTGAATTGGAATTATTATCGGACCATAAATTTATTTTTATCAAATACTCGTTAAACTTCTGCACTTTTTTTTTAAATTGCAATTTTCACTTGAACTTTACACGACATAATAAAAATGAATTGAAATAATCTAACCAAAGCGACACCGTCAAAATTGACAAAATTAGATCGAAAAACTTGGTAGTACAGTATCTACTTTATGCATACAGTATCTACTACTCTGATCTATGACGTGCTGCCACGTACATAAAAAGCTTGGGATAACTACATTTACAAATTATCATGATAATAGACTAAATGATAAGGAATAGAGTAGAGTACATAATATAAGAATAAATACATGTTCTTTGAATTTGGAATAGATAAAACTGACTGTCAATAAATTGACAGTCAAGTCAATGTCACAATGACTACGCCAAAGAAAAAACAATAAAAAGAAATATACAACCAAACGACTACGAGACGAGTTAGTTTCAGGTTTACACACGAATTTTGCATTTATATTCAAAAGTAGATTGTAAGGATTCTTATGAAAATAAAATTTAGGTAATATTAATTATAGCACATCCTGTAATAAAGTAATTATAACACTTTCTTTGGCCCTATATTCTTCTTTATAAAGTGACGAGTGACATTTGTTTACAAAACATTTTCGTTGTTCTATTTACGCCGTGACTTCAGTATCGTGCATTATTAGGTTCTCTTCACAGGGTTCTTTAAGGCTATAAGTTAAGAAATCTGGTTAAAATTTAGAAATTAATCTTGTAGATTTCTAAACTGCCAGTAGAAGTAAAATTATGAATGAATATGGATGCCATGTTTGATATTTGTTACCTATCAGCTGACGGTAACAACATTGAACCCGACGATATTCCCAAGACAAAAGAAAATGTGTGGGTACTGGGACGTAAATACAGCGCTATCCAAGGTACGTGTTCAAAATTATTTTCGTACCTACTTCTTTGTTTATCTAGATGTAATTTTTTGTGATGTAAGTTTAAGATTTCTTACCCTTTCTTCCATTTTAGATTTGGATCGTATCAGACGGGATATAAGCTCGATAATTTGGTGTACATATAGAAAAGGATTTGTCCCTATTGGAGATGAGGGTCTTACTTCAGATAAAGGCTGGGGTTGTATGCTGAGATGTGGCCAAATGGTTCTTGGTATGGCTCTCATCAGGATTCATCTCTCAGCTGATTGGGTTTGGACTCCCGAAACTAGGTATTGTAAATTACTGTGACATATTTAACCTACGTTTTATTTTCACACTTATCAATGCTGAATGTGTTTGTTAGTAATTTCAATGTACTTAAATAGTGTTGATGCTGACTAATTGTAATGATTGACTAGTAATTAAACTATGACAATGCAATTAGTGTTAAGTAAACATTTTATATGTTCTAATTGTGTGCATTACAAGGATGATATTATTAAAATCATTGAATTGTAATGTATTGGTTTGTTATAGAGATCCAACATACCTAAAGATAATTCAGAGGTTTGAAGAAAGAAAGCAGGCACCTTATTCTATTCACCAGGTGGCATTGATGGGTGCATGTGAAGGCAAGGATGTTGGGCAATGGTTTGGCCCTAACACAGTAGCGCAAGTACTAAAGTGAGACAGGTCTTTTCTAACCACTTTATAATTTTATAATTAATTATTGCTATTATACTGTCTCATATTATAAGGTATATTTAGTAACAATCTTTATACTTCGTGATATTATAAAACATAGTTATAATCATTTTAAAATTATTATATAGGTTATTTTAAAGTCAGAGAAACAATGTTGCAATAAGTATACATATTCCATATACCACATTGGTATATAATTGATGTTAATTTATGACAGAATTATACAGTTGGGACTCAAAGAAGTTTAAGTACCTACCTAACATGTTGCTCAAAACAACAGTAAAATAATGCAAGTTTTTATTTTTCAGAAAGCTAGTTGTTTATGATAAGTGGAGTTCATTAGTAATTCATGTAGCTCTCGACAATACTGTTGTTAAGGAAGATATTTGTGAGTATACTATAAAGTTTGCTTCAATTAATATTTCATCATTCATATTTTTAACTTCACATCATAGACTGGTACTATGCTACCAAGATACATAGATAAATAGAAATACATACATAATGCTTACTGCCTATATTTATATTCTATATTCTAAATAAATAAATGTATTGCAGTGCAGCAATGTATAGTTAAACATGATCAAGGAGACTCCTCAAGTGCCTCAGATAGTATGCTGATAACAGATTGGATGCCACTGTTACTCATAGTGCCTCTTAGACTGGGACTAAGTGAAATTAACCCTGTATATATTGATGGACTTAAGGTGAGTTTATAGAATTACCTATTAGGGAAGTATTCTTGAAATAGATGTAGAACTTTCTAAATCTTAATGCAGTATTTTTTATATACCTATTATGTTAAAAGTACAAGTGACTGCATATTCTATCATAATTTTAGAAATAAAAACATTGGTATCAGCCAGATTCTTTTATATCAAAGCATTGAGTTATTTAGAACGGTTAAATTATCGTTTTACGGTTGGCCTTGGTGAATCTATAAATTTGTTTGTTCATGAATTTTTATCGTTATTCGCGGGAGATGACTCCGCAAAATATAGGTCAGCGATTGTAACTTGTAACCACGCAGACTATTTCGGTACTCTTTTGTTGTGGGATAAATTTGATACCTGGAACGTCGTGAAGCGCGTCCATGATGTGGGTAGGTCGCTTAAAATAAGCTTATACAAAGATGTATTCATCCTTAAGTACTGAATAAAATGACAACTTCCTTTCATAATTTTATTATCTGTTAAATAACACACCCCTTATTACTACCTTTTATTTTTTTCTAGATGTGCTTCCAAACCCCTCAATCAATTGGTGTGATTGGCGGAAAACCCAACCAGGCTCTGTATTTAATAGGCTGTGTGGGAGATGAAGTTATATATTTGGATCCTCACACTACTCAGCGGTCAGGATTAGTAGAGGTATAAATTGAAACCAAGATTACATGTTAGTCACTAAATCTTATACTGTTTATATGTAATCTAATATTAAATTTGTCACGCTACGTACGGCAATAACATAGAGTACTTGTCTGATGGCCTTCATAGTTGTTATGAAATTATAAAAATAATCGATTTTCAGAATAAACTGACTGATGAACAGAAGGAAATGGACTGTACATATCACTGTAAATATGCTTCTCGAATACCAATGCTTGCCATGGACCCCTCTGTTGCTGTGGTGAGTTGTATCAAGTGTTCACGTCAGATTATATTGTAACCAGAGACCTAAGGTTCGGCGTCGAGCACTAAATCATACGTCAAAGTAAAAGTAAAGTTCTTGGGATTTTACTTCTGCTTTGAAAAGATTAATACCACCAGTGCAGTAACTAACCTTTTTTGAACATGGTATGAGGATATGAGCTTCTGTAATATGGTATTTAAACTAGGACAAATCCAGGAATGAATGGCAATAGGCAATAGAATAGCCACAGTAAACCACTAAAGGAAAGCTACTATAAAAAGTTTTGGTGTTTCATTGTGATAGAGTTAAAGCCATGTAAAAGTCATGTTGCTACAACACTTTCGATTTCTTCCTTTATGTTGCTGCAACTGGCGACGTCATTCATTACCACTTGTCATTTGGGTTTGTTTTCATAATTCATAATGTTACCTTTTTTTCTGATTTAGTGCTTCTTATGCCGGACTCGAAGTGATTTCGACCACCTTTGCACTACTATTGAAAAGGGCCTGATGTTGGAGAGTCAGCCACTGTTTGAAATTTGCGAGAAACGGCCTTCTCACTGGGGACCAAATACTAACGATATTGATTTACAGAATACGTCACTGTTTACAGGTAATTTTCATTACTATTACAAGCAATACATCTTATTGTTTAAAAAAAATGAAATATGTACTAACTACATTCTTTAGAGGAACACGTACGTATTTTTATTGGTTGTTTTTTTTTCAGAATTTGAAGATGTGGATCGACAATTTGATGATTCAGATGATGAGTTCGAAATTCTATGAGCTTCATAGAAATAGACCTGTTATTTTAACACTTTAATAATATATTAAAAGTACATCACAAAGTAACTTTGTTATTTTATGTTATTTAAGTAATACTTTAGGGATATTGTATTTTAATTGCTGTTTCTGTTGCACAACCAAATGTCCATTGTGCTTTATATTCGTTCTGAAGGGAGTAGCTAATTTATGCTTTGATTATATTGCTAATGTGCATAATAATTATGGAGCGAGTATATTTCATAATTTTAATCCTAAAAGCCCATTATAAAATTATAATGAACAATTCTATTTTCTGAAGAAATTGTAATGAAGTTAATTCTGTAATTTTTTATCCAAAGGGGCAGCTTTAAATCACGTAATTTTAAATGGGATTGTAAAAGTGGGGCGGTAATGTTCTTTATTAATTTTAGTTTCACAGAATATAGAATAACTGAGGGTAGTTATCAAAAAATTTAAGTCAGTGTTATTAATAAGCCTTCATAAAATTCTCTCGACGGCGAAGCAGCTGAATACAAAATGTAATAAGAATTTTATACACACAAATATTGAAATAAAATATGAATGTTTTAAATTTAAGGACTATTTATTTCGGTATACTTTAATGTAGGCTTACAAGCAATACACGATAGATAAAATTTTAAAACCAATATTTATCAAAAATTCTAATAAGGTACATAAATATTTTTGCTTCCAAAAAGAAGAATATATAGTTAAAATTTTTACATACAGTATTTTGGAAATTGTTTAATCCTTTTACTCCCACAAAACATCACACACTAACACATGAAAGTAGAATAATTCGCAATGAAAACTAACATTTTACCAAAACACTTGTCTTGTAAAACAGTTATACATAAAATATATAAAAAGGACAATATTATTATAATTACAGTAATGTTAAAATTAGGACAATTGACATTTTGTAAAATAAATTTTACATTAAGAAAGCAATATATTTCGCAAAAACTAGATTAGAGCCTTATATTGTTATCTATAAAGGTATAACACAACTGCACCAAAGTCATTTGGCACAAAATGTTTAAAACACTTTTATGTACTTTAAAGTTTTGATTTGTGAAATGCTGCATTCATAAGAATTAAAGAATCAAGCGACTAACTTGGCCCCAACATTGAAGAGACATGCAAATCATCAAATAACCTAAAACATATTGATGTTTGACACAATTGATGCATATTTACTTCTCTATCAAAATATATAAAAAAAAAAACACATTTCGATTCCATTTTATGTACTTTACATTTAATGTCCTTACATGTTTACAAAAATATTTGTGTACTTTGTCCTTTGATAGTTTATCACAACAGAAAAGTTATTCTTAAATCACATTATTATTGCAAATAATCATAACGATGGGGATAATCTATGGAGTAAGAGATAAATTGACTAGCACCAAATATAAAAGTAATCATACTACTATTACGTACTAAACCCTAAAATATGTACTTTTATAGGCGACAAAGTATAACTTGATTTGACTTATGTGAATAAAAAATTTTTTCAACATATTGCACAAACCATCCTTGATAAAAATTTAGTTTAATATGCCAAGACAAGTTCTTACACTTACAATTTCAATATGGAGGTATGTACTTCACACATTCATTTTATTACATAAACCAATAACAGGCTCAAGTAAAATCCAAGGATGAATTTAAAAGTGTAACACTAATAAAATTATAACAAACTTATAAGCTTAAGTTATATATATGTAGGTAATAAATAATATAATTAGTTTGTAGAATGCCATTTAGTTAAAAAAAAAGATAAGATATTCCCTATAAGTAGGAAAATAGATTTACACAATCACAACCATCCATAAATTTAAACTTTGGGATTCAAAACATTAAATCTAAGATATATCAACATTTAAAAATATATGTCACTCTTTTCTACTTGGAGGACTATTTACACATTTATTTTGGAACTACGAATTACATTTCTAACACCAATTGTTACACAACAAAAGCCCAAAATCATTACAAAAAAATATGTGGTTTAATATGTAACATAAATTATAATACAACAGAAATGCTTAAACACTTGTGATTTCAAATTAGGTCATCAAAAAGATGAAAATAATTATAAGTTTAATAGTATTAACTAAAATTTAACTAGCTACCCAACATTGATATACAATGTTTCATTTCACTATTAATAAGTTGGTATACATACATAAAAATCAGTGTTGGTTGTTTGGGTCAGAATTAGTATTTGAATACTCATTATATTTTAAAATTAGCACACAAGAGTTCTACAGTGACCTACAACTTGAACACTAACATTTACTGAGAACTTGATACAGAAATTTTATTGTTGAGGAAGTTTATTACCAAAACAGTTATGTTGTCAACTGATCCTCGATAGTAGGCTTGGAGAACTAGGCTTTTGGCTCCATAATCAGGTTCATCCAACCTCTCCTTGATGAATTTGATCGCCTCTTCGTTAGTAAAAGTGTCCCATAGGCCATCTGATGCGAGAATAAGGAACATTGGCTTGTGGTCGTCAAGGTTGAATGTTAGTATGTCTGGGTCCGCTATGACAAACTTTTTATCCTTTAAAGGGTAGTCTCCCATAGCACGAGATGTCGCCAGGATACCAGCAACTCTCCATACACCATTAAATGCTATGTAACCACCAGCAGCTTCAATTCTTTTCTGTTCCCGAACCTGAAACATCAATTTTAAATTTTATTAAATATTTGTTTATCCACACAATAATGTGGCATTAACATTTTGACATAGAGTAATTAAATTATCTATCAAATTGTACACTATTCATAACCTTTCAATAAAAGTGCATCTATTAGTAGTATAGAGAATAGAGATACAAAGATTCATTCTCATAACTTTTGAATAAACAGTTTTAATCTAAGACATGATTTATTCACATCAAACTATTGCCAACAAACTCCAAATTTCTTAAAATACATTATGATGTCATGTACGCATTCAAATACTGTCTGGATAATATTAATTGTCTACATATATTTGTCGATAGTCTTACAAAGGAAAGTAATCCATCCTAGACATCTTCAAATTATTTTCAGTTATGGTTTTGTGCATGCAAAATACATGATACTAAATTAATATAATTTATTAAAGCAACATCAGGCTTCATTATCCTTTTAATCTTGATATAAAAGATTTAAAAAGTTGCTATTCTTATCAGTATTAAACATAATTAAATAGCAAATTCTCACACAAGATTCACACCATCCATAATAGGTTTTCATAACAGACATCTCATTAGTCACAGTTTAATAGAGAAAAATAGATGGCCATTACACCCGTTTAATCATCATCATAAGTACTTAAACAGTCCCACTTTGGACTATAGTTTCTACAGGTAACTAATTTCTGTATGCATTAACATATTTCAAATTTCAAAACAATGCACACTTTATTCACATTAGCAATTAACAAGAATGATCTTGCATCACATAAATTATCATCTGCCTGTGTATAGTAGATTAACCATCTACAGATATTAATTTGAACCATATG
>LGAG01000257.1:56810-69348 GCA_001278395.1 Lerema accius
GGCGCTGCATTGCTATTTGAGCTCCACGAAAAGCAACCTTTACCGCAAGGGAAGAAGGAGCAAAGTGCTTTGCCGCATGGACAGAGGTTTGGATTCAAGGTATGGTGTCGAAACGTTTAAAGCTATTACAACTATAATGACTTTTTAAACTAGAGTTTTTATTGATACGATTCGTCTACATTATTAGAGTGACAGACATAGCTTATTAGTTTTGTTATTATACCCAATTTTTCGCATTTAAGTTTTACTGTTTTTTTTTATGATTGATAAATAGTTTGATACCTAACCTAGTTTATTTTAAAAAATGTTTTTTTTTTATGTGCAGATTTACTACTGGGACGATGACTCAGCAGAACCCCGCCTCATGGAGGTACCGGGATGCAATGCGTTTTGTCCCCTCGACACTTTCAAGGAGATTACGAAATATATCGTGTCGTACAATTACGAGAAAGACTGTAACCTAGTTCCTACGACTTAAAGTGAAAATTGTATTTTAATATCATTTCCGGTGCTTGAATCACAAAAATAATATTAACTAACTAAATTGGTTCTTCAGTCGATAATAATTATTTTTTAAGCCCTGAAGGTCAAGCAACTTCTTTTTTGTACTTGTTAACTAGTTTCTCGATTGAAAATCATTTCGATTTAACCTATTTCTGATTCGTAGCTTGTTGCGATTTCACGAATATCAATTGCAATTTATGAGTATACAATTGAATTTTGTTGGAACAACGTAGGTACACTCGTTAACAAAATGTAAGATAATTTACATACCTAGTACATTCTCTTTAAAACTTACGTTAAAGCTAATCTACTTTTTTATTTTTAATGTTAAAATAGAACTAGACGGACGAATAATACATGTGTGATAAAATGTTTTCTGTTAATGCACTCTTACGTTATCTAGAAATATTAAATAAACATGTGATCTGTTTTCTGTGGTATTTATGCAAAATAATAAATAAACAATCATAGACAATTTATTGTGTTTTTCTTACCTTCGTCTATCTTAAGTCCGGTTTCATCTTTGGGTATATTGAGAGAGATGTCTCCGAATGCTTCAGCGCCCCAGTTTTGAGTTCCGCGTTGCTTTAGGTATTCAGCTATGAGCGCCGCGATGTGTAGTTGACAACACATAGCCTGGTAAGAAAAAACATTTACAAATTCATATTTAACCCAAGTTCTCAGTAAGAAGCCGAGATAAGGTCTAATAAGACTTTACGCTAAAAGTTATTACGTACCTAAGTGTTACAGATACAAATTAATGCGTCACTATAGTTATTCACTCAGGAGGCACAGGGAAACTGGTAAACTGTACATTTGTAATTGTTTTATAAATACCAAGTTCATCAAACATGCATGGCAAACATGTACGACAAATTTATTTTCAATCGAAATATTTTTTCGTTTTCAAACATAACCCATAGACGTACACGAACAAAGGTAATCACGCCCACATTACGATCAGAATAATTGTGTATGGTGTGTCGGTATATGTGTGGTTACCTCGTCGTGGTCGGCCTGCCTCGCGTTGTGTTCGGCCAGCGTGGCGAGCCAGGCGTGTCGCAGGCGCGGCGTGGCGCGGCACGACGCCGCCAGCGCGTGCTGCAGCTCCGCCAGGTGAACACTACCTGCTCCTGACACACGGGAGTTAAACAAACCATCATTAGTAAACCTTTAGGTAGATAAAGACTTTAACATAAGAATTCAATATTGCTTGATTACATAGTTGAGTTTTAGAAACGTTGAACATGCCTAAAAGGTCTTAGTAAAAACTCGGACATCTACAAAATTACTTAATTAATTTAGTGTATGTAAATAATAATAATTTATTACACCATATGTTTATACAAACCAGCTCCAGCCGAGCCGCCAACCCCAGCCAAGCGCACCCTCGCGCCTACTACAGTGCGCACGCGACGCATTAGTTCAGCTACTTCACTCGACAGCCCTGGGGGCAAACCATACACCATCGATCATTATTAATGATCGCTTTGTAATGTATCATTATAGCTTTATTCCTTTACCTGGGATATTGTTATAGTTATGAAATAAAGTATGTAAATATCGTGGCTATATTAACAAAGTACTAAAAGTAGTAATTTATTTAGAATATGAACCTGGACACTTAGACGATAGATTACATTGTGTAATAACACAAAATCGCATACCTGTTCCTTTCATAGCCTTGTCACCGGTTGCGAAACAATTGATGACAGAAAGAGATTCTTGAAATCGTTTGCAATTGAGAGCATTTGATGTATCCAGTAGCTTGGAAACTGCAATGATGACCTGGTAGAAAATACATCAAAGATTTTAAATAGTTTTATTCGAAGACAAATTAGTAAACACAAGGTTACATTGTCAGGAATACAAACTGTTAAAGTACCTGTAAGTATACATAAATAAATATACCATTAAAAAAAGGTAACAAATTCTAATATATTATATAATATTAGTCCTCCTCGAACCTAGTCTTACATAAAACGTTCCGTAAAGCGTTAAGTTAGTTAAGCTTAACGCAGGTTAACTGGCTGCACACAATTATGAATAATAAGATGATAATTTAGAGATAGTGTTACCTGTAAATGTACTCTGGTAAGATTGCCACCAGTACCATGTTGGAAGTTAGCTCTCATTAGCAGGTAGAGGGCAGCGGCCGCCTCCCGCCGCAGCCACGCCGCGCGCGCCTCGCACAGCTTCACTACACAGCTCACTATACCCGCACAGAGAGTGCTGCCACCTGGTGAACATTGTAGATTATAGTTAAGTTATCTATCCAATATTTATAATGACGTAGAGAGTGGTACAACCTACTAATCATGTATCGGTTAACTAATCTAGGGTAGATTAGTAAAGAGAAAGGAGTTGATTGATTTTTGGTTTGTGATAGGATAAATTAAAAATTACTTTAGACAACCAGTCTTGCTACCATGCCAAATTGTCGTTCAATGGGTCCTGGGCTCGATTCCTAGCGAGGCAAAAATTTTAATAGTAAACTTAAAGGACATGTCCAAGAATGGTTTTTTAAAATTGATGGTAACTAACCAGGATACTTTTAATATTTTTGAATAGAACTCCTAATGAGATGGTCAATCTAAAATTATCAGATTTTTTTAGGCCTCCAAATTCGAGAAAATATTTTTTTTATTTTGAATAATTTTCGACGTTGGACTAATTCCAGAGCCGATAAAAAAGATAAAAAATTGTCTATACTATTTATCAATATCAAAAAATTTACATTTGAGATTGAGATTGACAAGTCCTGAGGGTAATATTAACGTATGTCACTCGTATTAATATTTTAACATTTTCTAATTTTTAAATTCTGCTCTATTGTTGCCATAAAACAAAAGTTTGTAAAAAATAAACAAAATATGTTTAATGTTTCAATTATTTAAAAAAAAAATGGAGGGGTCAAAAAATTTTATTTGACTGATTTTTAACTTTATATTTTTTACTCTTTCACATGAACATAGTTTGGTTTTGGTTAGTTGACAATCACAATGGAGTACCACTCTCCATACTGAACTGGGACATCTCCTTTGAATGTGACTTGTCTACTTATTTGTAAGCTATTTCCATAAAAATATAACTATATTATACAAAATACCTTCAAACAAAGTCTCGGAAAACTGATTGATATACGCTCTGAGCGCCGCAAACAGATGTTTATACAGCGTCTCGCTCTGTGGGTACTGCAGTAGCTTCACATAGGGCTTGGCGGCCACTCCCTCCGCCGCGCCAACGTTCCTCATGAACAGACACGCGCGGTCTATGATGATGAGCCCCACTTCTGTTGCCAGGCAACCCGCTGATAACACTGCGTGCTCCGACATCGCTTCTAGTTCTACAGCAAAATTATATGATTAAAAAGCTGGTATAAAGAAAACATAATAATTATAGTATATTTTTTTAATTTCAGACGTAGTCTGGTCAGTCGGTCTAGTAATGGTTGAAAGAAAAATACAAAGCCTATGGTGTACCATATACATTATTCTCCAAATATGAAAATTATATTGTGTAAATACAAATTAATAAATATCAAAATATTGCAAACTATTAACTACTCTAACATCAGGTCAGGCAAAGTAAAATTGCTACTGTTGACGAACGAAATGAAACATAAAAATAAGGTCTCTTAAAAGGATATAAATAACTGTTTTTAAATTCAAATTCAAATAATTTATTTCGTCTTAGGAACTAATAGCTCACTTAAAAATAAAGTAAGAAAATAATAATTTTAAAATGACGAACAAAGATTTACCTGTAGTGACAGTAGCGGGGACTAGATTCTCTCTATTAACGGTATTATTTTTCTCTACTATTATCGGCGGTTCCTTCGAGAAGTCAGGTGGACTCATTCTAGCCGGCAAGGTCCTCGCCTTCACCGGTTTGGGTTTTCCGTTGCAATCCGGCGAAGGAACCCTTAGTTCACTCAGAATTTTCTTTCTGCCGATGTACTGAAATTGTTCAGCGCATATCCTGAAAATAATATTTTTCATTTTATTCTTAAAAAAATAATACCTTTAACAGAATATCTGAAGCTTAAATAATCTATTACGTCTTAGTTACTAATAGCTCACTTAACAAACTTGATTTTTCTTGGAATAAATTAATTTAATACGACAAATTAGTTTGTCAGTCCATGACAACACTACAACAGTCCCTACCCGACGGCAAAATCTTAACAGCACAATATAATAAGTAGATATATGTACTAACTCGAGTACATTGAAGAACGCCTGTTGATGCGCCGGCGCGTGCGTGCGCCACCACTCCACGAGCCGCTCCTCCTCCATGTACTTGAGCACGAACAGGAAGCACAGCAGCACGTCGCGGACCTCCTCCGCGGGCAACACGCCGAACCTGCGCACACGCACTCTGTTCACAATACTATACTTATATGTGTAATTCTTTTTCTGTCTCTCTCCCTCCTACGAACGCAACTCAGAACGTTTAAGAATAAATTCAATGCTTCTTGTAGTTACAATGAAATTAGTATTTTGAATCGTTTTGATAAATAAGAATTCCCAAATCAAAAGTACCTATTCAGAAAGAAAACAGAAATAGTACATCTAAATACATAATTCAGAGAAAGTTATTACATGTTTTTAATTTTAAATTTCAATAAAAGTGGAAACGACTATTACTTACCCTTCCATTCTTCTCAAACAAACATTTTTTTAAGAAAATTATGGAATTCTGACACATTTTCATAATATTACCTGTTAACTTGATCGCCTATTTCACTGAGATCCAACCGCGTGGAGTTCCTAGGCAACGAGTCGCCGCCGGACATAGTCGACACGGACTCTAGAGAGCTCTGTGATATGTTATTTGTGTTATCTACAAACATACAATACTTCTATAACGCTACCATAATATATATTATACGCCACATAATAACACATAATACACATATACTGTATGTAGGTACCCTAAGATGTCGAGAAGTTCATAATAATTTATGTAACTTTTATTTTAATAACCAAGCCAAGCAAATCAATATCAAAAACCTTATCGATTTAATTTATAGATTTTTAGTTTACATAAATAAAAAAATGATAAATATTACTAATATTTCCTCGACCATCCCGATACATCAATAAAAATTCAAACATTCCACAACCTTAAAAAACACTATATTATTATTATTTTGCGCATACCATAAATTCACTTCACTTACCTTTACCATACATTTGATTGCTAATAGTAGGCGGATCCTTGAAGTGGGCGGAGTTTCTAACGGGCGTGTGTTCAAAATGCAGCGTCAGTCTGTTTCTCCGTGGCGTGCTGTTCGCTGAAGCAACCTCCTTCTGAGTGACGTTTAGTACAGAGTTGGCAGTGGCGTCGCCGTCAACCTTGTCGTGACCGTTCTCTAACACTGGACTCGCTAGCGTCTTTGTTACTAAGCGGTGAGCGTTATCTGTAATATATTATACTATGTTTTACTTTTTTAGAGTAGTTCTACTATTCGTATTCTAGCTCTACAATTACGAAAAAAAGTACCGTATACAGAGAATCCGTCATTATTACACTATAGTAGTAATAAAAAAATATATAAATAACATGTCAAGGAACCGGGCTATATAAAGCATGTTAAAGAAATTGAAAATAACTTTTCACCCGTCACAGTTAAGTAAAAATAATAATAATCGATTTTTAGAACTAATTGTTAAATTAGCGCTTTATTACGAACGATTTAGGAGCTAACTTAACCTAGTAATTTTTTTTACAATTTTTTCGACTTGACTACTGTTCAAAAAATCGATTTTTAAGCTTACTTAATTCTTACCGAGTACAATGTTGAGCCAGGGCGCGTACAGCGTGGCGAGTCGTGCGCGCGCCTGTCGCGTGCGGTACCGGTCGTCGTGCTCGTGCTTCGTGAGTAGTGCGCGCAGAGCGCTCAACGCTACACGGCGCTTCTGCGGCGCCTCGCGCAGGGACTGCTCCACCTTGACGACACCACGATAATACTATCTCAGACCAAAAAATTATATACCTACTCTTCGGAATATCAAAAGATGGTCGGAAAAACGGGTGATAACAAATGATAACGTTGCCAGCCACAGTGCTCGGCAGACCGTGTTCTGTGACGCATATCACAGGTGTATCATCAGGTGTTCATTGTAGACACATGTAGGAAAACCCAAGGAACTATTGTAGGTGCTAATACAATACATTTGGCTCATTTAATAGTGAAAGAAGATACCTGCTTCAACAGGATTCCAGCAAGAAAATGTCTCATAATGAAATCTTCGGTAAGCTTCAATTTGGCAGGATCTAATGACAAAAAACAAACATACAATATTGACACTAAGATACTAACACAAAACATACTAAATTGATTTACTAACCTTCATCACTCTCTCTATTCACTTTATTAGCCTGTAGCGGGAGGTTGAATGATACAAAATGTTCGTGGGAACATATTGTCTGGAGGAATGTGAACTTGAAATCAAATAAAGCTTTTGCATCACAAGTTTTAAACTTTTCCAAATACTTTTTAATTTGACGGAAGATGAAGCCTCGATCCATAAACGAGAGGCAAGACTGAAAAATAAGGACAATTTCATATTAAATAATTAATTATTACATAATTTTAGCAATTATAATCTTAGTTAAAAAGGTACTAGTTTGTATGTGATACTTACTTTTAGGAACACGGCAAGATTTTTATTAAAAATATGAGTCTGCATAGGTTGTTGCAATATGTAGGACGGTTCAGCAATCGTTACTAATCTATCAATATTTTCTAAGAGATCTGTGTGAAATCTTTCGTGTCGAGACATCTAAAAATAAAAATAAAAGTTACACGAACATACGTAAGTTCGTTCGAAAGTAACAATAAACAATTAAATAGTATATTTACTAGTTTGTACATAGTGTTAAGATTACTTACTTTAATTCTACCCGTATTAATTAAATACTGGGCCATACTTTTCGTTATGATATCAAAGAAAAAATTAGAGTATTGCATAAACTTGTGTCCTAGTAAAAAGTCCTGTTGAGTAGGATCAACAAAACGATATAGAGGAGCCGTCAATACTGTGTGTAGCTTGAACTCTACACAGTTGAAGACATACTGAAAATCAAGAAATATCTTTAGTATCGAGATAGACAAACATACATACAAAACAGATAAATACAAAATTGAGGTAATGCAAGTGAATGAATTATAAAGAAAGTGAGGAATAGATAATAGCTATTAGATGCCTGTATTCCTTCTATGACTTTGTGTTAAATTGGTTTCAAATCTACCCATATAACATTTTACATTTACATTCCAGAAAACACAGTCATTAAAATAAGACACAGTTCGATAAATAAAGAAGTCAAAAGAATTAATAAAAAATATGAGAATAATTTACTTTCACATAGCTGTCCAACAAATCCTTTCGACCATAATCATGTATGAGGTGCACAAAGTGTACTATCAACTTTACTATTTGATGGCCAATATCAACAGTGTATCCTTTTTCAAACGTCTGTAAAAAAAAAGGATTATAAAGACCAACATAATAAACCTTACTACATACAATACAACAGCTTAATGCGTAATTTTTTGCTCTCATTAGATTGATATATTAATATTTCGCAAAAAAGCGTCAAGTAAACAAATGGCTTTATCTATACTTATATTATAAAGCTGAAGAGTTTGTTTGTTTGTTTGTTTGAACGCGCTAATCTCAGGAACTACTGGACCGATTTGAAAAATTCTTTTAGTGTTAGATAGTCCAATTATCGAGGAAACTTATAGGCTATATAACATCACGCTATGATGAATAGGAGCGAAGAAATAATGGAAAATGTGAAGAAAACGGGGAAAATTATTCATCTTTGAGGGCTTCCGTTGCGTGCGCTGCGAAAAGGGTTCAAGATATCAAAAAAATATGTATGGAAGAATTATTCCGCTTTGAATGATCTAACAAAATGTCCGCGACAGCATATGACTATCTTTTAAGATTAACTCACTAGAAACATTTTTATGGTAATCAAATTTGGTCGAAATTAATGTTTGTATATGTGAATGTTTGTAAGTCCTCCACGCTATAACCGTTAAACGGATTAAGCTGAAACTTGGCACACAGATAGTTTGCATCCAGGAATAGGACATGAGATACATTGTATCCTGATTATAGGTTCCCTTGGGATAAATGCAATATATTTTTTAACTACTCTTCCGCGTGCGAAGCCGTGGGCGTCGTCTAGTTTATGCAATAAAAACTTACCATCAACTCAAACAGCTGATTAAGTATGGTTGGCAGAAAAGCAACCAGGGAGCTCAAGTTGATCGCGTGAGCGGCCTTCAACGCGTTGCAGACGTCGGCCCACGGCGGCGGCGACGGTGACGCGACGGGCGAGCTACTCTTCATCAATCGTTCAATTTGACAGAACAAGTTGTGCAAGTGTATGTCGCGGGTCGCCACGGTCGAGTCGAGGACGAGTTGGCAACGGAATAGCTGTTTCTCGCCTTCAACCCACACTACCTCTGGGCCGGTATTCTAGATTACATTAAAAAAACAACTTAGAAGAAAAAGAATACCAAAGACATTCTCAACCTTATCAACCGATTGACAAAACTGAATTAAAGTTTTAACACTACCTATTTGCCTTTTGTTTTTCAGGACCTAAATAGATTTGTCATCGTTAATAGTCCATGGACAAACGCAATTTCTTTAACCTTTCTTTTCTAAAAATTCGTGTATTTATAATTTGAAGCATATTGTAAGGTAATAATTAAAATTTTCTTATGAAGCAACAATCAAGTATATTGTTTTTAGTCTTAACAGCAAGAATACAACTTACCCCTCTCCCCAGTCCGAGTGGTTGAATCGACAAATATCCAGACGGCAAGTGCGTCGCAATAGGCAAGTTTACTATTTCTTCAACTAACTTATCATTTTTCAACAACGGTACCCAGGCGTATCTAAAAATAATTAAATTGAATTATGAAATTATATTCATGAAATTACCGTACCATAAATATTATATGAAATTACCATAACTAGAGGATCTGCTGTACGGTAGAAATTGGACCACAACATTACATAAACAAATAAACTATACATTAGTTCTGACTGGTAGGCATTTATTTACATATTATCATATACCTAACATAAATATTGGTCACTTACCCAATACAAGTTTCAACATTAGTATCATTCTTCTTGGCAAGATCACAGGATATGTGATGGAAGGTGAACAGCAGATGATGAGTCGGGGTGATGGTGGCCGGGAGGCGGATCTTAGCTTCATCACACCACGCTGGGTTTGCATTATGATGTAACACGGAGCAGCGGTATTGGCTCGCCATACCGGTCCGTCCGTATATCACCTGGAAAATGGCGGCGAATGATTTAAATTGAATATTTAACTTTATCGAGTCATGTCATCAGATATATTAGCATCTGAATTTTTCAATACTGTTACTCTGTGACGTCTAGTCAATGTAATTTTTTTGGCTATAACTATTGTCGTGTAATGAATGGTTAGAAGGAAAAGTCATTAATTTGTCATTTAAGTCATCCATCCATACACTGAAAAATTACAGTATTTTTTGATTTTTTTGTCTTTTAATTATCTACCACGTCTTTACCTGCATTGCTTTATTTTCCCCGCTGTCACAGTCCTTTAACTCTATAGAGCAGGCGATGTTTCTAGCTCTGGCAAACATTTTCTGAGATTCGAAGTTCAAAGAGAGCGGCCGTACATACAGGTGGTGTACATACGCAGCGTACGGTTGTTCCGCTTCAAGATTTAAAGTCGCCAGTTCCAAGGTAAGCGGGGACTGAGGCGGGAGGGGAAACGGTTTGAGTGCTGCGTATGCACTGGTCATACAATCTGTAATGATAAAATGAAATTGATAGTGTATGCTTTGAGGTCATTGCCCTTTGATTTTGGCAACACCAAAAGCGTCATTTATGCGTGGTCAAAAAAATATTTTTTCTCCACTTATTGAACTGAAATATGCATAAGAATTCTAAGAATCTAGGTGCTTTTTAAATAGCCGAAGTTTGTCACTAGTAATGTTAACGACTACCTAGACAAACATAAACGTAACGTGATTTCGACAGAAAAAAGCAGACTTACTTTGTATCTGTTCATTACTGTGTTGTATATTAACGCTAAGCCAGCCCGGTATCACAGTCAGTTTGGCCAGTTTCTCTGGCTTACGGAAATCGGACAGAATCTTCAACAAATCCTCATCCGACATCTTATTTGGCTCTTGTCTGTAAATGGCAGGGAATTCCGGTGTCGTATCTAAGTCATTACTGTATAATCTGTAACATACAAGTATGAAATAAGTTCTTAGAAAGTCTACTAACGCAAAATATTATTTTTTAATACAAATTTAAAAAATCCGATATGTTAGGTCCTATTTTTTCTAGGCTATATATATTTTTTATGGTACCCGCAACTTCCAAAAAATATTTTTAGCAGTCGAGTTTTATGTTTTTCTATTATTTATCACTAGTAACATACTTACAATTTTTTTTATTATTTAATAGCATATGACTTGAAATTTTCGTACCTTCTAATTACGATAATACTTACTTAAACAAAGGTTTGGCTGCCCAAGCAAAAGGCATCCTATGGTTCCCGACGCGGTTAGCGTACGCCTGCACCGCTTTATGTACTTTGAGCCCCAGCCGAGGATCTTTTGTGGCCTTGAGGTACGGCTCCAACACCTGACTCACATGTCCTTGTAGGATTTTATCAATTCTTACTACTATAAATAGATCTGGATGAGGATTGTTCACTGATAACAGAACCTGGAATGATAATAACAGTAAAGTCATGAAATTAGAACAATTTTAGACTGATATTAAAACTTAGGGGAACTGAACATAGTGTAACGTATTTGCCATTAGACCGTCACATTAGGTTGTTAAACATGAGTAGGTAGAACTATTTACAACATAAAAAACCCCTTAGGAGATGATGTCAGCTTACCGCTTAGTAACAACCAACATAAATTACATCATAAATATCTACAACATACCTGTTTCTTCGACCGGAACCACTCTTCAGATATTTGTTTAACGTCTAACTTAACATCGCAGCTAAAATTTTCAACTAATGACTTGGTGCACTCCACGTCCTTGACTAGATCCTTCACAGCAGCATGGTTCAGATCGAAGTGGAAGTTCTCAGTGAGTTTCCTACCGCTCCTCGCGTCGTACAAAGCCAGACTCGTAAAGTATGGTTCTACTTGACACAACAACTCCTTGTCGCCATCTATCGGCGCTTGTAACCTAAACTTTAAGCTTTCGCACTTGAGCAATATTCTTTGGCCAAAATGTTCTCTGAAAGTGAATTAGTTAGTTAGTGGATATCGTTTTATATATAACAATGTTTATACAACAAGTATTCTTTATTTAAAGTGTGATGTGAGTGTATTGGCAGAAAGCAAGGTTCATGAACAGAAAAAATGTCAGTGCATTGCATCTTTGCGTTGTAAGTCAATGTAATGCATCAAAGGGAGTAACAGTACATAAATTATATTTGAACGTAAGTATTAAAGCAGGTTTTTAAGTCAGGTAAGTACATAAAACAATTGAAGCAATACTTACTTGAAAGGTTCTAATTGAGGTTCGGGCGAAGGAGCCCGCTTGTATGGAAGATTGAAGATATTTGAGCGGCATTCATTCCTAGCTACGGCTATGGACATATCAGTCTCTCGCGAGTACCTCATCAGCAGTGGATTCATGCTGTGTTCGAGACCCTTCAGTGTGCCGTAAGTCGGGGGTGGAGGTTCGGCTGTCAATGAAATATCTGAATCTGGAAAGAAGTAAAAGTTAAAACTAGTTAGCTCAATAGAAGTACTTTAACCCTTCCCCAGTTCTATGTATGTTCCCAAATATTGTGTATATGTTACCATCAATCTGTATAATCGGGTATTGTACACATTGCTTAGGTATTTTATAGAATACCTGCAGTATACACATTGCCAGTGACATATACATACCTACAACTTAGAATTGTACTTGAAGAAGGATCTTATACATACATGATACAGAACAGATAATGC
>LGAG01000257.1:79434-89488 GCA_001278395.1 Lerema accius
ACTGTACTTATCTTTAGTAAGGTAAGGTGGGGTAAGACTGACACACGGGGCAAGACTAACACTGTCTATTATCTCGATATGCACTTGAAAAAACGACATGTGTGTGTTTTAGCCGAGAACATTTACGTTTGTTCTATCTTACAGACTGGAAGAATTTCGCATTTAAGCTATACGTATCGAGATAATAGACAGTGTTAGTCTTGCCCCGTGTGTTAGTCTTACCCTACTTTACCTTAACTACAACAATAAAAAATATAAAGATATAAAAAAAATATCAACATCTCACTTACCTTTATATACTTTCCCAAAGCATCCTTCACCTACTTCTTCAAAGAAGGTTAGTGCATTTCTATCTAACAGAGTAACTTGGGGCTCATCAGCATCAATGTGGTCCCCTGAGGTTGGCACCACACCGGGCGCGGCGGGGCCGGCGGTACCCGCGCCACACACCCCGTACTGCGGGTTCGTTATATACCGTTCAGCAAGCAGAGGTTCTCCAGGTCGTACACGCTATAAACATAACGTATACTAAGCAACACGACCCAAAAGCTCGAGAAACATGCAATGACTCGACATTCGTCGTCATCTCCCGGTGCAACCCCATCATTATCTGCATTATATTACCCGCCTTATGAATAATGACTAATGTGCAACAACGCTTCATCGAGAATTGGCGACGAAGTCGTTACGAAATTTATGGTTATGACTCTGTTATGTACACAACATATTTAAAATTATTATTTATTTTAGTGGCGTTAAGTACGGAAACCTTAGTTGAGTTATTAACAAAAGTATCTATGTAGGTAATAGAGTCGGCACTACTATTTAATGTTATTATTTAAATAATTTTCAAATATACTTTAGCGAATCAGAACATCGTTTGATCTACTATAAAATTTACTACTAAGAAACAATTTGCTAAAAAAAAGTACGTAATTATTATAACACATTTTCTGTTCTAAATATCTATTTTATCTATTAGTATTAGAAACGTTAAAACATCATTATTTAGTAGAGTCCAGGTAGAGTCAGGGAAACTAGTAACAATATCCAATACTAGTATGGTTTAACGCATGATTCATAGCCCAAAGATGTTTACACAGTTTACTTAACTTACAATTATTTACAAAACATAGTTGACTTTATGGATTTGCATGACCCGCCAGCAAATGACATCATGGATTGCATCTCATTCAATTTGCAGAGGATGAGCGTTGCGTCAATTGTCAATACTCAATAGTGAAAGACTGCATGCCGGCTGCGGTGTTGCATGGTTGCATGCTATGTGCAATACGGGTGAAATGAGGATTGTCAAACCACATACTGGTAACTGGTAACTGTTTGTTGGGTAACACACTTTTACTCTTCCTAAAGATTTATTTTATTGGCAGTTCATATATAAAGTAGTACTGCGATGAAATGAAATAGTTTCGATGTTTTTGCTCCAAGAAGATTTTCATGTTGTGGTCTGAGGTTGGCATCGATATACATTTAATAAAATTTGCCAGCATGTAGAGCCAAAAATAGATAATGTAAAAGGTGCACTAGAGCACATGTCGTTAAATAATATCTTTATTATAAGATAAACTTACGTTACTTACCGGTTTGACTTTTCCATCGACGACACATATTCGTCTTTTAATATAGATTACAGCAAGTGAGATCAAAACTAGTAGAAACACGCTGCCCAGTAGAGCTACGCCCATAATAATTTGGGCATTCTCTCCTCCTCCATTTCCGATTACAGCGGTCTCACTTCCAGCTGTTGCTTCGGCGTAAATTTCACTACTGATAAGCGATTTTGGTACCTAGAAAAAGTAATATGGTATAGGAATTCAAGCTAAAAGTACTCAGAGGTGTTTTTTATGAGATAAGCCGAAAAAAGTATAGACAAAAATATTAGCAACATCAAAATTCAATAACTATTTTCGTATCGACTTGCGATAGGTAGATTTTTATCATTAATCAATGTAGGGTAGCTAGAGCTAATAATAGGAAGAAAAACAACGAAAATTGCTCATAGGGTAAAAATTATTTAAAATGACCAATTCGACATTTAAATTTGTCCAAGCGTTATATTTAATTAACTATTCATTGAACTAAAGCAATAAATCATTATTATATTGTATTGATATATCATCTAACTAAATATATATACTTTATGTACCTTATTACCAGGATTTCGTAAATTATAGTCCTATTTTGACACCTAACCCGAATTTTCTCCATACAAAATATTTTGTCCTCTTTGCGACAAGCGTTACAAAAATGTCTGAATAAAAATAGTACAAACAGTTACTATAAATTTAATAACTCTCCAGTAAACATAATATGAATTGTCATCTAAATCGAGAAAAAATACTTTTTGTTTCTTAATTTTAAAATACAATATTTGAGTCGAAATATATTTTATGTCCAGAAATTTCTTCATTTTTGTTATTCCTTTTTCTCACGACCCAATTTAGTAGTTCTTTTTAAATATCAAATGCAACACTCATTCTTTAAAAGAGCCAATCAGATGCCAGAAGCCATTACGTGTCGGCCATTTTGTCAAGCTTTGGAAAACGAGAGAACATGTGTGTTTGTGTCGTGATCTTAATTTTACAATTTCTCAACATCATTTTTGTTGTTCAACAAAGTACACAGATAAGTGAAAGTTTAAATGTTTTATTGATTTATTTAAAAGATTCATTTATGATAATTATTGATATGTAAGGTGCTTTAGCTCATTGAAATTCTTACTAGGCATAAAATTTTGAAGTTATATTTCAAACTTGGTGAGTTGTTCATTTTTGTTATGATGTTACGTTTTTTGCTGACGTCACAAAAATGATATAACAAAAATGAACAAAAGCCTCGTTCACAAGTCTAATTATAACCGACTTTAAAAAAGTTGGAGTTTATGTTTACGGCGTTTCTGATTTCTTCATACGAAATGTAAGAATTTTAAAAACTTAAAATGTAAGAATCTTCAAAATTTGAGAAGTCAAAAAATAAAATGTTGTTGAATTATTATTTTTTTGTCTGTATTATGGCTAGTAAATTAACGTTGCTACCGTTGTAAAATGTCCAATTTTGTATCGTTAAATTTTTGAGCATTATTTTCGTTATATTTTTAGTTTTGAGATTTGAGAACTCAAGGATTATGTTACTGTAGGTATCTATCTAATCAAACTGATTTCTGTTCGAGTTTTTGTATTTTTTTGATTAAACAAACCATAAAATAAATCAATATCGTGTTTTATTTGGTCAGTTAAAAAAATGTTCCCATTATTTTGTCAATTGTGAAAAGACCCTAATGATTCATTTTTGTTACTTTTTTGTTATGCGTTTCATTTTTGTTATGATTTCACGTTTGTTTAAATTTTGTCACAAATGTCGAATTGGTCATTTTAAATAATTTTCACCCCATAGTAGCATATTGTGCTGTAATGAATAACTACTTATTACTGGCCATCTTTCAATTCGGGTGACATCAGCCTACGTTATCAGTGCTGATCTATTATGAATATTTATCAGTTACGATGGAAAAACACTGATTTCATTTCAAACACATTCATCGACTGAACGTGGCTACAGTTTGGGCGGGACTAAATAAATACTTTATACGAACATTCCCAATCAAACCTACCGGTACGGAACTAATTTAAATTTGACTTCAATTAGTTAAAAGATTGGTTTTTCGGTTACAGCTAAATGTTTTGACATCCTATATACTTATACGTTTTATACCTTGTTTTATTACATGCAATTTATAAATACCACGTTCTTTTGGCTTAATAAATTGTTATTTTTTAGATGATCCGCGCTCTTCATTGCTAGATCTCCAATAGATATCTGTCTAATAGGATTATAAGTAATGAGGATGAGGATAAGGCGGGGTATTAGTACCTAATACGTATTTCTAAGTAAAATATGTGCCTTTGGGTGGGTGTGCGTAAATTGATTGGTATACTAGCGAATTTCTCTACGTTTTAATTGAAGAAACTAACTGTAAGCTAATTCTTATATTTAAAAGCAGTTCCGTACGGCGAAACTATTAGCGATTCTGTGGCGATACAGTTTCTAACAGTCTACCTTTATACATTATACAGCAACTGCAGTAAAACAATGGCAACCTAGAGGCGATTGAGTTGAATACCAACGCCATACATCATGAATGCACCCGCGTTATATGAACTTAGTACTACACCATTGTCGCAAGTACGGAAGAAAGAATTCGTTGTTTTGTGGTCGCAAACGTGGTGATGACTGAGTCTTTGAATAAAGTACAAAGGAGACGCTTAATTTTAAGACTTTAATTTTAAAATGAAATTAGTATCTATTTGGTAGCGAGTTTCCGTAAAACAAAGATAAATAAAAAATGTGCCATGCTTCTACTACTGTTGTGGAGAAAGTAACGACAACTGTGAATTACGCGTAAGTTGCTGAAGCGTTATTATTTCTTCTCGAAACTTTACCGGCGATTTATTTCGCTCTGTATCTCCTACAGGTACCTAGTGTACTTAACTATGTGTTTGTGTATTACTCGTATGTTAATCAGCTGTTTAAAAATGGTTTCCTGGCAGACGTGACAGGATATAAGGTGAGAGTATGAACGTGTCGTGTAATGATGTCGGATGTTCTCACTTGTGCGGTGGGTGGCGCCGGCGGATATCTGGTGTCAGCGGACCCGTTGGACGTCTGCGGCGGCGGTCGCACGTTGTGGATCGCTTTTGGAGTCAACGGAACTGCAATATTTTGACATATTTTACTACAAATATTACAGCTAGCTAATGTAAATTTAATATTTAATATGTACTGCTCAGAGCATATAGCCAAATGCGCTTGCTTTCGAATCCTCACGCCAAACGCTATCTAAAAATATATGGAAGGAAAAATGTATTAGGCGCGGAAAAAAATTGCGTCAATTTTGTCATTCCCATACATTTTTGATGACGACAATCGTTAGCTAGATGACAATCGTTAGCCATGTCGGAGGCCTTGGGTGGCGTAAAAAAATTCCGACACTTGGGTTGGCCACTAACCCCTCCGCCAATCCGCACTGGAGCAGCATGGTGGAGTATGCTCTAGGCCTCCTCAGTTATGAGGAGAGACCCGTGCTCAGTAGTGGGCCGTTAATAGGTTGAGGCCATACATTTTTAGATAGCGTAGATAGGAAACAGCATTTACTGTAGGCTGTAAACTCAGCTGCTAGCTAACTTAATTGTTCCATTTGTTACAGTTTAATTTTCTTACCCGTACTCCGAGGACATGTGGCGCCATCTTTGGGAGGTTCTGCGTTGGAAGTACATACACAATAGTGTACAGTACTGTTGTATTGGATGCATGCTGCTTCTTCGCCACATGACGACTTTTCACAACTTCCGTTTATGAAGTTTACTGTAAGAAAATTTTCAATTAGTCATGAAACTCGTAAGATCGAATTGACTTTTTTTTGGATGAAGACAAACAAGTAGTAGACTCACTTGACGTTTTATTCGTTGACTGTTTTGGTCTAGCTTCTTCTCGTGCGACTCTTGCTAACTTTGGTGATTTGTCCCTGCCGGCCTGTGAATAAAAGACAATTATTATTTAACTAAATAACTATATACCGATCTCCTTATTCGAAAGAAATGTCTACATTATAGCGCATTTCACTTATATCAACCTTATGTTGACTGACAATTAACCTCATACTATATTGTTTAATTTCCTTTCAGCATTGGGGACAAAGAATTCTGTACAAACTTTAGAGGATTTTGCTTATTGATAACGCAACTATTATCTATACGTACATATAAGCATGTTATAAGGTGATTTATTATAAAATTGTTGTTTTTCTCCTTATAAAAGTTACGACGGATATCGTGTGCTTCGTACACTTCATTATGATGTATAAGCCCGAGAAACAATTATTCTAGGACTTCCAGCTACATGCTTCCCATATCAATTAGCACAAACAGGAGGTTTTCCGTAAATTAGAATACATTTTAATGCTAATTATCATAGACGTGCTGAGAGGTAACCTACTAATTACCATGTACCTATGCCAGCGGTACGAATTATATCACTGTTGGTATATAAGGTTTCTGATTGCAGTATTTAGTCATTAAGAATCTGGCAACATAGAGCGCTGAGATTACTGAAAATTCCTTTAGTCAGTTTAATTTTAAAACAGTGTAGATTTATCTACGTATGTAATTTATGTTATTTACTTTGACATAATTATAATCTCAGAAATGTTTTGATATTAATTATCTCATTAAAGTTGAAGGAAATAAGCCAATACGCATCAAGGCTCCTCATTACCTATTAGACCATTCATGAACTGAAGTCATTTGCAGTCCACAGTCAACATAAATCAACCATAATGAATTCTCACGTATTCGTGACTGTATCAATATCATTGCTCTACTAAAACTATAAGTTCAGAAAGGCAACACAAGAGTTAGTATCTACCAATTTTATCCTATACAAAAGTCAAAAGTAAGAGTCAAATGCAGATTTCAAAATATTGATCGCCAATTTATTGATATGCCTCCTTCATCTATCACTTTTGAAAATCATTATCTTGGAAAAAGTTGGGCCTCTCACCGAAATAATGGTCTCTCGAAAAATTTGCTTGAAAAAAATAATTTACTACGGATTCCTGACTAATAATGACTGCTTCAAAATCAATAAAAAAAGCCGAACATTCTTTTTCTTTGGACTTCAACAAATAATTCAAAACCAAATTTAGCTAAATCAATCCAATGATTTTCGAGTTTTAGCAAGACTAATGAACAGCATTTGATTTTTATATAGTGAACATTTAAATGCAATATGCGTGCGTTATCTGAGGAACGTGGAAGATGCTCGACGCGGTTATTTTGGCCACGTTATCGTGAGCGGCCCGCACTCCGCTACTGCTTGAGGTTACAATAAATCAATAATATCATACTGAGTTTGATATAAATTCACAGTTTACGTCCGTTTTACTGTCTATATTTATGAGAGAATAAAACCAAAACTATTCGGATCTTCTGGGACGCTTTTGAACTCTTTTGTAAGAGTAGAATCGTGGTTTGTTTTGTACTTCTTATAATAACGGTACTCGTTCGTAGTTGTGGTTAAAAAAATATTAAGGAATTATTCGTAGGTATGTACCTACCTACTGTATGTAATCTAGATATAATATACTCAACAGAAAATTGATTCACTTGATTCACGAGTTAGCAATAAACGCATTAATAACCTCCTTTTTTGAAGTCGATTAAAAATGTACCTATCAAACATAAAAAGTACCTATCTATGTATCAAACACAGAAAACATAAAAAACATCTGTCAGCAGTTTTTATATAACCTAATTGTTATAATTCTCATGAAACATCATGAAAATCCGGAAGTGAAGAGATAGTTAGTAACCAGCGAAGTCTTTGTTACGTATAACTTTTCAGCATTTGAAATGAGGTGATATGTAATAAAAGTTAGAATATCTACATTATAACTAACATTGTTTTAATAACTTTTCCATAAATCGCATTTTCTGCGAACGTGTTTATGTTGTGTTATTAGTATAAATTACAGCACAAATAAATTATTTTCTTTTTTTTTCTTTCTTTTTGTCTTAGGCACGAATATTGAATTCTTTTTTATGGGTCTGTGATTGTCTTATCAAAATATTAATTTTAAATTCTACTACCTCTTTGGATTGAATACCTATTTTATGTATTTTGCAACTGTGTCGTGGGATCTAAACGGACCCTAAAAATTAATTCAACATACGCTAATAAGTTACTGAAGGACAGAATAAGGACACAAAAAACAAATGCAAGCGGGTTCATCATTAATAACCTTTATAGAGCGGGACAAAGCGCCTGTTCATCGCTGAGGGAAACAGGCACAACTTCTCAAAACTTCGAGTGTCATGGAGGCAGGATGATTTGAATCAGTTAGATATTAGATGCATACAGATATGACTTCTATTTCTGGATTACTTGACTGTTTTAATATTCTATACAGGTATAATACTAAAGTGAAAAAATGTTAGGCTGACAATTTCCAGTTTGCTTAGTGTGTGTGTTTGTATTATTAATACGTAACATATTTTAGAAATTTAATGTCTAATGAGGACGACGTTTCCAAATAGAAAACTTAAAAAACTATAACCCGAGTTAACTGAAATATAAACCTGACGCAAAACTGTACTCTAAACATAATAATTTGAATTTATAGCTAGATATTAGTATCAATGTAACAATATCCACATTCTTAGATTGCAGTTGCTCAATCAATAGGCATTCATCTAACGGCGGTTGTTAACGAGGCGTTTCATTGTGGTCGTAGTGAAATGTGATAGATCCGTAGCAACAGGACCACGAGTGGTCGGGTACAGTCGACAACGATGCTTCATATCGTGTTAGGATTCCGTAGTCGTTTGATTATTGACCGTTATTTCGCTAAGTGCGATCATCCGTCCGAATATTGAAACAGCAGGAAATAAATCTTAGTAAAAAGTATTTAAGGCTACTTCCCCAAAAAGCAAAATAAAGCGGAAATATGTTTTTAATGTCTTACTACGAATAGGTCGTTCAAAATTACGGTGTGACAAACTTGTTACAAGAAGTATGGGCCATTTCCCAATTCGCTAGCCAAATGCAGGTGTTTAGATGTTCATAGAATGCTTTCCGTTACTGAAGCAAGTGACAATTATTGTTACTTTCTAAATTAAAAACCACTCGGCTACTATTGCACGTGAACATAACTAACAATGTTCTACGGAACACTTGGGCGCGTAGTCTGCCATGGATTTGGCCGGTTTGTATGTATTGTGGGCGAGCTCTTCAATATCCAAAAGTATGTGCACTTTATCTCGGTTGAGGCACGAGAAGAAAAATAAAAATTGGACATTCGATATTAAAAATTACATTTTTTTTTTTCAATTGTACCTATTTCAAAGAAACATACAAACAAAAATTAGGTAAGATGTCTGGCTTCGTACAACCTACTTTTCAAATATTTTTACAAAACTAATCAGAGTTAGAGACAAAAAGTTATCAATAAAACGTGAAGGTTTTCAAATAAATTATACGTAGTTCATATTTCTAGATTTTTCGTCATAAAATTTTCATCATGAGATTCAAACTGTGGGTAGTTTACATTCCTCTATCTCTACTGAAATGAATTAATGTCTTTATACTATCTTCTATACTATAATAAAACAGTAAAATATAGTAATGGATGTAGAGAATTATTGTGGGCGCTAGACAAGCGTTTTAATCAAACAGACGGCTTTCGACTACGTTTTTAAATTCCATATAAAATGTAGTGTAAAGTGACATAAGTTTGTGTTACGCCCACGAGTAAATGATCAATATATAGCTCGTTTTAAACAAAACGTATGGTTTTATGACATTATCTCTACCAGATCGTAAGTATCGATATAACATGGATCGGCTTGTTTCGTAACCATGTTCAAATTGTAAGATAACAATTCAATAAATATTTATCATTATTTATCACCAAAACCAAAAGAAATGTAGGATAATTGATTTTATACTTATCTAACCGAAGCTTACCGCCTTTGCAATTAATATAAATATTTTTTTCTTATTTTTATTCTTCTTTATTATTTTACCTATTCAAAGACGTATTAACTTCCGACTTTCTAAAATAATAATGATCTATGCGTAGGCAGTAGACAAACTTCAGCTTAAACAATAATGGCTTAAACCAATACATAAATATAAGCTTAAACTAATACGTAAATAAAAGCTCTTTAATTCAATAGCGGCAAGGTGTTCATAATATGTTACGACCGATTGTTACAGTTTATCATATGTAAATAAAATGATAAAATAAAAATTAAGGTAAATAGAAATTAATTCTATATGGATTTGTATTGTAGATATTTTTGGTAGCCCTAATCTGGGTGAATCAAAATTTAAAACTGCTCTGAACTTTTACAAATTAGCATTTTTCCATACTGTTATCATAACATAACCGTTCTATTAAAACAGTTGGTAAACGTCATCGGTCAATGAGTAGTGACGATAGTGATTCCTTATTAAATGCTTGCTAGGAAACAAATTG
>LGAG01000257.1:104094-119418 GCA_001278395.1 Lerema accius
TCAGTCTTACCCCACCTTACCTTATAAATAAATATAATAAAAACGAAACCAAGTTTAATAGGTACCTACACAGTACATCGTAGGAATTATACCTATTTGTTAAAAGTTAAAGTGAAGATTTTCACACATTCTAAGCTCTACGTAGAGAATCACTTGAAATTAAAATTTAAAATTAAAAGAACTTGAATAGGTCAAATAATCTCATCTTATAAACCGACAACGCAACACTTTATAAATAATGTGTTGACATATTTCATTGCCTCCTAATGCTATAAATTTGATACGGAATAAATTTGTTTATGTTAATGAAATTTATGAATTAAGTTTTAATTTTAAAATGACTTGTTAAACTTGTCTTAAAGTGTTATCATAAAGTCTCTTAGTGTGTTTAGCGATGTAAGTATGTTCATGTTATTCGAAATGTTTGGAGAATTTTCGAGCGGCATAAAAATTTATTGCCAAGAGAGAGTTATGCTTGTAATAAGATACCGATTTATTTGAAGTAACCAGTTTTTTATGGACATCAATGTAATAATTTGGTAGCAACACACCTACACTCGAAATTGAATTAAATAGCGATCGTTTCAAACTGCCTTTTTATGATACGAATATAAGTTTATTCGTTTTAACTCTCTAGTTTAATGGTCATAATTTTAAAAGGTGAAGTATTTTGGTTCCATAGAGATATAGATATCCTTTAACCAGGTCAGTAGTATCTGATGTGCTAGATCCTATGGCCATATACCAGTATTTAGATCCAATGGGTACAGACATGAAAGTAGGGGTGTTTTAGTAGATCTAAGTAGAACAAAACTAATGAGTTGAACTTGTAAGCAATTCTCCGATGCCTTCTATTAGTAACTAATGCCACCGCTCTGGATGCAATTATGTCAATAATCTTTAATTATGCATGTTTCATACATGCAGCCAAACATGTACTGTACGTTTATAAATTATAAGATCTATCCGACCTTAATATCAGATATTGACAAACCTATTCGTTCGTACAAAATGATAATTATGTAAGGATTCATAAATGAGCAAATCATTAAGTATTACTGAAAATTTATAATCTATTACATTTGATTGATACATGCGTATGAATCGGCTAATTTAATTTGAAACTATTTTGGTTGTTAGAATCCTTTACAATAAAAGATTACTCATACAACTGGCTCCCGGATGCCTGCCGTTTAGATTGTAAAGTGGTATTCCCAAGAGACGATACGATTTATCTCGGCACAATGGTCTCAATCCATTAACAGTCTACTACTGAGGACAGGTTTTACTCCTAACTAAGAAGACCTAAAGCATACTCCTCCACGCTGCTCCAATGCAGGATTCGCCGACGGTTTAATAGCTAAGTATCGAAGATTTTTATGTCCTCCTAAGGCCTCCGACATGGCATAACAATTATCACCTTATGATAACAATAACAACCGGGACTAACGGCTTAATGTTCTTTCCGAAACAAGGAAATGCGCAAGGATCTCTTTCGACGAGCGGTCATAAGTCCAAATCATATCCATACCTAATAATGATTGTCATACAATCGCAAGAAAGTTCTTAAAGACAACCATATAATTGGCAAGAATTTAATCCATTTAACTTACGACAGAACATTTAAGAACATAATCCATTTACCAGATAACAGACCTGTCTCTTTTGTTCGCGATCTGTCAATTGAAACCTCTTTAAAACTCTAAATAAGTAATTTAATTTTGTTTGAGTTATGTTCGCTTCATTAAGTAATGTAATATAATCTTTTAAATGTAATCATTTCTCGACTCTCGAGAGTAATTCGTGACAGGATTAGGTACTGAGAAAATTTTATAAAGTTAAATTAAAGTATGAATAGATATTGCTACTTTAAATACTTATAAAGAGACGTGGATAATATAGGTAGTCCAACAAATAAAATAGATACCAAATTAAGCTCTGTCAAGCAAAGTTATACATTTTATGATAATTGTATGTAAACTCTAGCTTTATGTTATAAAGATGCGACCACACAGGTAGTGTTATATTACGATTGTAACAAACTGTGTATTGACTACCTAATTAATATTGACTATTGTCCACAGCAATAATTTTCACTATAAGTAAATTTATTCTTGTTGAGAAATATTACATAGGAAAGGAAATGTTATTAATTTAGCACGCAGATATACCTAATATAGATAGATAATGAGCCCTTATTACTAACTTATATACATACATATATCATTGGATTATATTTCGGTAGATTGTGCAATGCGTGCGTGTATTTTTCAGTTTTGTTGAGGAGTTTCTTTCCCTAACTTCTTTTTCATTTTAAAACACCTTTTTGCAATGACGATAAATGTAAAAAATACGTGCTTAAGTATCTCCTTATACACGTTTATAGGAATAAATGATTTTGAATTTGAATATAAAAATAGATATTTAATGTAAACGATAGACACAATAATAATTTTTATTTTTTATACATAATAATGTAAAGTACTTATTATATATTTTTATATAAGTATGGTTTGATTAATAAGCTTAATATCTTATTATTGTATACAAATTTACAAAAAAGTGAACAACTAACGTAACAGTAACTTACCTTCCGCCGTTTCAGCTTTTCCGACGTTTGAACGTGATTTTTCTTGCGTATATTCATTGTTCCTGCACACCTTTAAAACCACATTTTAAACCTGTTACCACTTCAAAAACAAATCCAGTATAACACGGAAAATCATCACCGTCTTTACATATCAAAAAGTTAACTTCACTGCAAATTAGTAACTCAAATTCAACCGTCTATAAATCAAACTCCGTAAACGCACAGCACATTACACATTTCGCTCGAACTCGATCTAAAGGTTCGAGAGATCCAGATGGGTGATAAACTCGGGTGCATATTAGTACTGAAGTTCACAGGGCCCGCTGAAAGTACGTGATCGCGTGTAGGGTGAGCGGTGAGCGCGGCGCGGGATGCGTCTCGCTGCGATATCAACATGTGTCGGAGTGGGCATCCTTTGTACGGAGCTCTAGGGCTCCCGCCTCCGACACGCGCTCAACCGCGCCCGCTGCTACGCCTCCCGCGCCCTCCAAATTCTTCTAATAACGATCACTGTTTACCCTTTGTAACCATTGACAAATCACAACAAATATAAATGTTTACCTAAGTTTAAGCCCTGTGATAATATTAGTAATTATTCAGTAACGACGGATTGCTGTTAGGTAATATATAGAAAGCTTCAAAAAAGTTTCATGAATTTTTCTTACTAATATACTTAGCATGAAATAATTAAAATAAATATTTACGTAGAGCTGTGAAGATCTCTAGGGTCAATAGCAAGTATCGATCATAAACAAAAAATAATTAGATCTAAAATTAACTCTAAAACTATAAGCGAACATGAACTTTTTAGATGTAATATCAGCCGGTACTTTAAACGTGTTTAAAATGATTTTTTGTAAAAGGTTGTCTGTGCAAAATACGATCACTAATAAACTTATAAAATTATTTCCGTATCGGCCAATTTGTTTCAATAATACGCGTAAGCTTTCAGATCTGGTAAAGGCTTACGCATTAATGGAGGCTGAGACGCTACACCTTTAGTTTAGTGCCGCTTACTCTGCGATCGCTAAGAGCTACTTAATGACTATGCGCGTAGAAATAAACGTCGGTACGCATTGCCGCTGCATACAAATTGTGCGCGCTAAGTACACAGAGAACTTACTATACATTACGAGTGTTGAACAACATATTCGTATGCATACTTTGACGAAACATCAACCTCGTTTTATGACTAATAAAAGCCTAGTGCCTGAGATTTATTGATAAGTATAAGTACTAAGTATTTAAACCTTTCACTATTTACATATTTTAAAGAGAATTATCTTTAAAGTGATATTTAAAAAGTTAGTGCTTGTCTACGATCTCACCTAATGAAAAGTGATAATGTAGCCCTAGATGGCAAAACGATACATTACTTAAACTTTTAAGTACAGAAACTTATATAAACAACGAAACGCATTTGAGTCTAGAATTAAATATCAAATGTACGTACCCGTTCCAGTTACTGTCGAATAACTAGGAAAAAATAACGTATCAATTTTCTTAATTATCTGCAATACGGTGATGTGTTTATTTGTTTAATTTTATCGGACACCCATGAAATGTGGTGACGAGAGCCATCAATTCCACTGTTTTTATTTGGCGGGCTATTTACATAAAAAAACCACTTCAAATACGGTACGCTGTTATAGATCAATCGTGGCGCTATATAATATTTCGTTGGTATTTATAGCATTTTTTATGCGCATAGATTAAAGAAAACAAACATCTATTCATGAGAGCAGTAATTTTATTCCTTGTTCGTGTCAGAGTTTTTGATTTCATCAATTATGCATGAGTAGGTACCTACTAAAATAAAATTTACTCTTTTACTATTTCATATAAATTCAAGCTTTTCTTTTCACTGGAATCGCTTCGACACTGACAGTAATGAAAGCTTTACGACGAAATAACTATCTAATATTCCAGTAGAACTCTATAAATACCTATATAAATTTTACAATGAAAGTAATGAATGTATTACATAAACATTGTTTTGCAACCTTGGCCGCATTTCTACTGACACTTATTATAAGCCATAGCTTTGTTACTGCTCCAATGCAGAGCTTTTAGAAAATGTATGCTGTCATACATGCCATAGTTTTGAGTAAGATTATAAAAGGGCGGTTATTTCAGGAGCCAATATAAACGCAGTTAGTACTTTAACTTCCAAATACTCTTTACAGAATTGTAATTTCCGACTAAAAAATCAGAGTAACAATTAAAAGAAAAACTCATTAACCAACGTGTAGCAAGCTAATTACTCGAGTTTTTCATAATTAGTTTCACTCATTGAAAAATACATCTAGGACGATAGTGACAAGGATTTATCATAAAAATAAATTATGTAAACTAACACTCGAAGCGTAAGAGCGTGTAGCGGGTAGGAGAATAAGTAATGAAGTTGTAAATCGAATTTGAATAAATTGTCCTGAACATGTTACTTGCACCAGTAGTACTAATGTTAGCGGACTCACTTGCTCCAATCTAGCTTCTAAAATAAATAATAATAGATCGTAGATATACTCATCAAAAAGGCAATACAAATAAGACATCAACACTATGTATGTGCCTTTAGCCTATTTGGTAGTAACTGGAACGACAGAGGTCTCAGATACGAAGCTCAGCAGAGGTATATTATATTTACGTGACAAATAAAAGACAGACAAATGACAAGAACAAATAATGACAAATGGCAAAAGAGTGTCATAATATATATCTATGTTTATTTGTCACGTACTCGTAAATAACATACTTCTGCTGGGCATCGTAGGTACCTGAAACCTCGGTCTTTCCAGTCTCTACCAAATAGGGTACAAGCGCCTATACTTGCTAACCCTCTCCATTCATACTCTACGTTAACAGATCCAAATGATCGGACATCCGCTCACGAACCAAATCAATTGAGTCAGTATATTTACACTCGAGATCTAAATATAAGTTGAATTGTGTATCATACCGTTGATATAAGTCCTTAAAAGTTGCATTACTGTACCATAAAGAAATGTGTATTTTGCTCTCCATAATTACTACTTAGAATTGCTTTGGCATTTGTTTTTGAAACTAAAATAAAAGTCGTAAAAAAGGAAATTATAAATAAAGTTTGAAAGTCCCTAGTTCCCTTGACACAATACTCGTATGTAAAGAATGCCCTACATAACGGAACTATTCTGTTTACTCTGGCAACATGACAAAAGTCTAGAATCCTAAATCACCATCCTTATCTAGTGATCAATAGAATCAATCAGAGTTGACGGTTTAACTGCCAACATTATTTTACTTTTAAATTAATTGCCCAAACACTATTATTTATCGAATCGTTGATGACTATGTTTCGTAACTTAGTAATTAAGCACAACAACCTTACTGATTTATTGATTTACGGCTGATAATATCAATACAAACACTATGAAAAATTGATTCTGTAATTACAACGCATTGTGTGGAACATGGCTTGAATGTTAAATTAATCAAACAATCAGTTGTAGGACGATTACAAGGAAGGTGTTACAATGATCGATTTTGAATATATCTAGACTTCAAAGGTATAGTATAGTAGGTCTAGTGTGACTTTTTAGATTCTGTGATTAAATAGAAGCCCTTCTACTTAAACTCCCGGCCGTATAAAAAAGTTCTTTATTAAAATATTGTAGGCCAATAAGCTTTTTCAATTCAGAAATTCATTTTGGATTTTAAGCTTAAACCTGTTTGCCTATTATTAATACAGTCGTTTTTTATTTTTAGGAAAAAGAAATTCTACCTATTGTTCGTTAATTAGGTATATGACTAATGTAAAAGGTAAACTGTCACGGATAGGTAAACTAGGTTAACAGATAAATCAGATTATGTTGCGGCCCGACTCACACTTGGCAAGTTTTATGTAAGTCAAGATAGTAACTTAGCATTCTGCAACTTATCTTAGATTATATAGGTGTATCTTACAATTAAAGTGGTCGTAAATTGTTTAAATGGTTACCACCGTCGCGGGTATGAACGCCAGCACCCATTAAGGTGCTGTCAATGGTTGCAAACGATTAGTTATTTAGTATTTATCGTCATAAAGACGAGTTATGTAGAGTATTTGTGTCAGACGTGGTCCTGAGTAAAACGTGTCCAACGGGGTAATTGCGGACGTCCATTAGATTGAATGTTCGGTTGCTAAAGTTAAGATTAATGTTGAGTTGATCTCAGTAAGGGCGGCGACATTTTTCGGAGTCTCCACACCCACTGTATAAGCTATTGAGGATAGTTTGAATGATGATAGATTAAGTCAGGTTTACGTAAACAAACTTACCTACTCAGATCTTCATTGTTTTTCTATAAATCTCAGTATTTTCTAAATACATTGTAATTAAGTATTTATGAACCAATTTGTTGTAAAAAGCCAGTCTAAACAATCCCTTTAACAAAAAGATTTAAAAGATATGTCCTGTCTACAATTGCAAATTTTTTGATTTCAAAACTTACCAATAAATAAAGTATTTGAAGCACAATCTCAACAAGGTACACTACCTTAAATAATAAATAGCTGTGAAAGAACATAAATGTTTAGGGAACTCACTTATTACACTATTATACGAGTCGGAGAAACTTTCGGACAAGCGCCGCCCATAAAAAGCTCTAACATGTAGTTTAACAATCAAGCTCTTGCTTGCTTACCTGAATACAAACTGCGCTCACCTATTAGACTGTTTAGCGAGGATACCAATTTAAATATTACGGTAAATGCATAGGAACCGTGAAACCTATAAAAGTGCACGAAATGCATTACATCACGTAGATTTCACAAGACGGCCTTTCGTCTATTATTCAAACTGATTTATATGTGGGAGTTCGTATGCATCCGAAGAATAGATGGCACGTTGTGTTGACTACATTCTAGGCATATCGTTTTGAAAATCAAGATGTTTTTGATAAGAACTAACAGTAATAAAACGGAAGAATCATCGGACTTTTATTAGCGTTGTTATATATTGTTGTGTAACGATGACGAGGCTTATATGTTTATGTAACTGGGTGGAAATAAGAGCAGTACAAATGAATGTAGCACAGTTCAAAACAAAGTCAATGTAAGATTTGATTTTTGCCGATTTCCTGACAAATGAACTAAGTAAGTATGTAGGTTATATATACAGCGTGGGTTACGGATCACTATACTTTATAATATATAGTGTTTTTATTACCATAGAGGTGACTCAATTACTTTCTTCAAGTGTTTTTGGTCACTAAATTTTTTAGTCTATGCCATTAAAGTTAGAATTGTTTTTATGACTTTTTAAACTATTTAGTTTAATTAACAATATCTGATACAGCTTACAGCTAACGACGCAATGATTAAAGTCAAACAAGTAGGTACCTACATTACATTTAGTAGAACGACACAGCTTTCATTTACAATCAAACAACGTACTTAATAGATACTTAAGTAAGTGACTACATACTAATTAGATAAAGATTTATGAATGTACATTGGCGGCGACTGACAATATCTATCGATCTTCCCTTGTAAATAATATTGTTGTACAAACATGGGCTTCGTTTACGCAGAAGTCAGATAAAGATTGTCGCCTTATTAAGATGGAATGGTTAACAACATTATGGTTATAAACTGCCTACCTATTATGACAAAATGATTCATTAGTACGTGTAATATGTCAAAAGAAAAAAAAATGCGTGGCGCGTTTTTTAAACCAAATTTTTAATTCTATAACAACAATAGAGGCATATTTAAATGTTTATAAAACTAACTTTTAATAGAAATTAAAATTAAATGTCAATTAATGCATAAGGCATCGAATTTTGTAGAAACTTAACATTTATGAGTATGATAGAGACTTGGATGGTCGACTCTACATTAAATATCGTAATCAAATCGGCATAAATTTAACAATAACTTACTACGTAACTAAGTACTTATGTAATACCACGAAAATTATTCAGATGGTGTCCTATAACAATGACGGTAATAATAACATTGACGTCATCTACGTCATAGTATATACGACAATGGATTTTTAAACGAGTTAGTTTTTATTATCTTACGTTTAGCTCTATCCCTGAATAGCATACAGATAAGATATGGTACATACTGTACTGATAGAAAAAGTGGCAAAAACATAGCTTGTATAATTAATGTAATAACTATTAGCTAGTAGGCATGTTGTTCTATGTATTACATTATATTCGAACAAAAATCATCGTAGTAATTTTAGCTACAGAACATTTCATCTTTAAACTAACACCTTTCTGTGAAAAGTTCCATCAAATAGAACTTGATATTGTTTGCAATTTTAATTAAACAGACAAAAATACTTTCTCTTATGCAGAGCGCAGATAATTATAGTACTCCATGGCTTATTCTGCAATTGCCATCGTTAGTTATAAACATCGAAACAAATCGATACAGACCTTGTATCTCGCAGGAGACATCGCACTGGATAACGTTGATGAAGATAAATAGAATTGATGTTGATTAGTTTCCAGTAAAAGATACAGTTAGTCTAATCGAGTACGCGAGTGGTACCTGCGGGCGCGTGACTGCTTTCCAATTAATCAAATCAAGATTATTGATTGAGACACGATTAGTGCGTGAAGTCGACTCGTATAGTTGGTATGCAAAACGTGTGTTAGTGACGGTTCGGTGCAGATTTTTTACTTTAATGTCAACGTTCAATTCGGATAAAATTTGTAATCATTTTTTAGTTTTAAAATCAGGACTGGTTTCCATGGGAGTTTTGATGTTTTTTTGGATCGAAATATTATTTTAAAAGGAAGGGGAAAATTAAAAAGTTTACGCCTTTTCTTCAAGAGTAAACCTTTCAAGAGATCTACCTTTGGGTAGGGCTGCCTTACGACCAGGTCTTCCCCTATTTATTTTACAAGAGGCATGCGGGGAGAACCCGGATGATGTAGGTATTTAAAAAGCGCCCAAAACAAAACCTTTTTGCTGTTAGTATTCTTTAAACTTCTATGCTCTTGTCTGCAAAGACAAGTACTCAATGGTTACATAATCTTGGCATTTGCGAACATGATATTTATCATTACTTAATACCTAATATCCAATCGTGATCACCTGCTCTATGTTATAAACTTGATAATTAATTATAATTAGCAATTGGTAATATTCCACACCTGAGCAATTCAAATGGGATTTTAGAGGATGCAATGCAATTACTTAACATCAAAGCAACTTGTACTGACGCTAATTACTAACTTTTCACACCGCTTCATTGGTATTAAATTTGATGTTCCTACGATAATATGGAGAGCGGCTACTTCTGAGACTCCTTTATCTTATGGAATTGTTACAGCTACGGCGAAGTTTGATGTTATCAAAAAGTGTTTATTGTAAAAATATATTTGTAAAAACCTCCATATAAGATAAGAGTATATTTTTAATTGGTTCATTGTTTAACCGTACCATTTTTTTATAGACAATTTAACCTTCTGAATTCATCCCGCAACCGCGTCGCCTGCTTGTGACCTAGGTACCTATAATAGGTACAGGTACCTGTTGATTTAGCGTATTATACCAAAAAGTTTACAGCATTAAAAAAAATAGAAAATTATATATTCCTATTCCGAAGATAAGATAATAAAAAATATTAGACATACGACATAAAGTTAAATTCAGAAGCATCCTCAATTGGAATAAATAAGTTTCCCTGTTTATGTAACTGAGAATGTGGGTCGTAGTCGTCACGGCTGTTCGTTCTCTTTCTTCATGGTCCCGCGTCATTACATTCTCTCACCGGTCAATCCTTTGTATTCCTAACAATAATAGCCTTACAAGTGGCGTCGTGCCTGACCATTACACGTTGAACATGGTAATAGATTCAAGCTAACTTCGAGCCGAAGAAAATTACAATATGTAAAATGAGGATGTCATTTAAAATATTTGTGAAACTTTACTTTGGACGTTTTGTAGCTACCAATTTAACGTTCTAAGTCGTTGCAGCTTTACTTCTTCATTGGTCTAATATTTGGCTCCGATACAATTTTGCCGAAATATTCACGGCTAAAATAGGTGGGTACTCATAGGTAGTTAGACGTAGTGAAACATTCAAAATGTTTATATTCCTCACCCGGCATCAAACAAAAGAAAAAAGTTTATTTTTAAACCTGCTTCAGACAATAGCTACATCGTTATTTATACATATACCTACTTTAATTAAAACTACAAACATCTTATTGTACCAACCGATCATTTTGGCACTATGACGCACATGATGATGACGAAAGATTAACCAATCCATTCTTGAGAGACATTACAAAGTTATAGAGACTATAAATCAATCCACTGTCTGACCACACACGAAGAATTCATTGACGTATGCGAAATTACATCGCTACGTTAAATTATTGCTTATTATTAACGCCTAGACAGTAGACAACCTACTTTGAGCCTACACAGCTTTCAACAATGGAAATATATAGAGAATTTGCCCATTATTTATTATGCTATATTAAACCTACCTAGAGGTACCTACACCTAGGTATTAATTCATGTATTTTAACAGAAGACTAGGCATTGTAACTTCAGTGGTGTCAGCGATGTCCAAGCACAGGGAAAAACCGTGGAGAGTTGCAGAGATGAGCAAACTAAGACCACAAAATGTTCAGAGGTGCAGTATAGAACCTTGCATAAAAAGGTAACTATAGCAAGGACACATCATTTTGATGTATGGTATGGGCATCTAAACGTAATGATAATTTGTATTAAACATTTATAAGATTCTTCTAATCAGTTAAATGTATCTAATTAGACAGTATAAAGAGTTTCTCATTAATGTTACAAGCACGTCGTATGCTTACAAGGTGAGGCTCCTCGTCACACATATTCTTGAGCACATTATACATTAGGAATAAGGCAATGCTGTAAGTCGTATTTACCAGAACTGCCGTCGCTTCCCACACAGTTAGATTTTCACGTTTTAAGATTGTTTACTTAATACTAACAGACAAGAAACAGTTTTTAGATTTGATAATAATTAATTAGTTGATCGAGGCTTATTATTCTAAAAGAAAGGTTTTCAACTGTTAGTACTTTTTTATGCTATTAATAACAAAAAAGTATTAGCTTCATTTAAGGGGCTCGCTAACGCAGAAGGTAGAACTTCCAAGGTACTTCCAAGATAATACACACATGTATTTCACCAGCTTGCAAACAATTTGCAAATTGCAAGATTTTTAAAGCAATAAATACAGGCCGATAACATCTTATGAACAGTGCACTGCCGGAAAACGAATGCCATTACAAAATTCATTCGAGATAACACGTGACATAAATTTAGTATCTCCTTGTCTACAGTTCATAGAACTTGAATTGTTTGTATGTTTGTTTACATGCGTTCGAGACGTGCATGAGTCAATCTAGAAAGTCATTACCTTATCACTGTTCGATGCTTTGTGGAGAAATGAAGGCGCTTGGAACGCATCGGGGACGTTTGGAGATATCCTTATCGGGAGCTACACGAGCATTGTCCATACGTGACCAATAGATGCACTTATTGATTAACATTCTTGACCTTAGCGCCGTAAACGCGCATGTAATGAGTTATCTTTACGGCTTTCTTAATCAATTCAGATTAAGTGAATTTTATTGCAATTAATTACTCGATTCGTCATTGCCGGAATAGGTACTTCGTACATTAAAATACCTTACTACGAAAATTACGTTATACGGAAATCTGTCGAGTGCAATTAGTATAGTCATTAATAGAAAAAAAAACTGCTAAGACCTGACAAGTTGTTTAGCCTGTAGGGATCTAGAGATGTAAGGTAAGGTGGGGTAAGACTAACACACGGGGCAAGACTAACACTGTCTATTATCTCGCTTATATTATGCACTTGAAGAAACGACATGTGTGTGTTTTAGCCGAGAACATTTACGTTAGTCTTACCCCACCTTACCTTAATAGTGTACCAAGGAAATGTATTAACATAATGATAAACACACGTTATATTCGCGCGAACAGCTCTGGTGCAGTTAGGTAATAAGATAAAAGCATTAGCATACAAAGAAAGTCTTGCTTAAATGTAATTAAAGTGTAAATTACTTTCCTCAAAAAGGTGCAACATACCTACTTTATATGAATACAATTTTGAAAGGGTTAAATATAGTTCACTAATGAAGTTATTCGAGTCAAGATGTTTTATTAATACACTGAGATGGGTTGTTTAATCTGCGTGACCGATATTATTATGCACGCAGGCGCCACTCGTCCAATGCATTTCTCAAAGGTTTGATCTTGTAATCGAATAACAGTAATTTATTGCATCTTTAAACGCTTACCACAATAATAAATGGTTACACAATATTTTGCTCAGACAGTCCCGTTACCTAACTGCGTCCTTAGACATACGTCGGAAGTGGTAAAATATCTAAGTTTATTGAATACAACAGTGCGTATAGTTACAATTTAGTTAGGTTCCTATTATATCGGATTTATGGCAACCATTTAACGGGCTTGTAGTTCGCTAAGGGCGCGGAGGCTCCGAGGCGTATTGTTGCGGTAACAGACAAGCGAGCGGTAAAGTTAAAGGCGACGGTAATTGGTATTCGTGATAATTTCAATTCTACGTTTTAAGTATACCATTGCTGGTTCTATAAAGAACGTTATCTGAGATACAATGTTTCAGATTCAATAGGAAGGAAATAATTTTAGAAGTCGACGTGAAGGCGGTCGTAGATAAAATCGTTCTGGAATAGTGCTAGATTCCTTAGAGAATATCTTGGGAATATCGCGCGCGTCCATCTCGGCGGACAGCGGGTTTGTCCTCGGCGAAATTCGATTTATCGCCGGGTTGGCACAACGCGACCCGTTGTATGGTTCCGCCTCTTTACTCGCAGCCGGGATGAGCCAGGGTTGTCAATACGCAATATAACACCGCTCCTATGTACTCGTATTTTACCGTAACCTAAAAAAGTGCGTTTGCAAGCGTTACGCAAACGCAAAGGTTAGGCGCAACTTACTAACTCTTTCCAAAACTTTAAAACGCTTCCCTGTTAAATTGAGATTTCTAAACGTAGGAGGGGATTGACATTCTCGTAACCTTTAATATACTTGCCATCGCTCGTATATCATCAACCCCCATACTATTTCACTTGCAATTAAGTTCGTAGCATTCTCTCAGTTTTAATAACATGATTATTTAAGTAACTATCTTGAGAACATATCTCGCAAACCTCACTTCGAATAGAGGTGTTGATAGTTATCAAAACTTATGCAGTTGAACGTAATTACATCTTCGAACGAGAATCTAACCGGCTATGGCACCTATCTTAAGGAGCGTGCAGAACACATTAATAATTGCGTTTATAATTTCTATTATCTCACATCACAACGTATAATTATTGATACTTAATTACACATCCAACGCTTTCGGTATGTACGCGACGTATATATCAACATCACATTTATTTATAGACCTTCATAAGCACAGGATAAATAAAATGGAGCATTATTTTTCCATTCGAGTCACGCGCAACATGAAGCATTGTAATTGCTACCGTTTTAAGTTATGGTATCATATATCGCGTCGAGCAATTTGCTGTAATAAACCATGAAAGCAAATCAATTAACTGAAACCAGTAAATATGCGTAATTGTGTGTAAGCACAGCCCTGTGGAGCGGGGCCTGCAAATTAGTAGTGAAGATTGAGTACAAGAGGTGTCGGATTACGAGCGTCCGACAGTCGAGCCTTGGCCCAGCCTCGCTGCAACCAACCACTAATTTATATACCTCCAATACTTTCTGCATTGAATTCCATTACATCCAATACATTTTATCGCCGGATAAAAACGAGTTTCGATACAACAGACCACTAATTTAGCTCGGATTAAGCTGCAACCAATGAACTTTACTGCAATTGATAAATTATATCTTGGCTGTCCCCACAATACGCTGTTTTCATTTGCAATCTCAATTATGTACCTACCTACACTAGGCTTGCATATAGGTAATACAGTTGTCAATGTAGATATGGTTACGTGTTTATATTCAATACACTCTTACATTAAGAAGTAATTTACGCATAGTTCTTTATCCTTTGTAATAAGAATGACATTCGTGTTTAAGTTGGAGCAAAAATACAATGTTTATAGGTACTATATGCCTACATTGTCATGTAACACCCAAAATAATAAGGACACATAAAACTTAATTTTAGCCCAAAAGGTGTGCAAAAAGGTCCAATGGTTTTTTCACAAAATGTAGAGTCTAGAGAAATTCGTAGAGCTAATAAGACTACCATTTAACAGATGAAATCACCCATCATATATTGATTCTGTTAAATATTAGATAAGCATTCAGTAATATCTAAATCAAAGCTGAATTTGTTTCATATTTTTACAAGCTTTTTTTTAATATGAAAAGAGTTTTATTACAATTTCAATTACGCATAAGGAGATACTTTTGTGTTCAATAATTCGCTTCAAAAATTTTCCAATACAATGCACCCATAAACGTATGTTGCGGTATTACGAGAAGTAATAACAACACGTATATTGTTTCATACAAGAATCGCACTGGCGTCTGATCGTAATTACGGCCGGCCACTCATCTCCGGACTTCCATCGACGGCACGGTGAATTAGCAAAAAATAAAACCATCAAAGATCGTGCCGCGAATCTACCGACACGGTCATACTACAGTCTACAAAAAACAAAAACGAATGCACAATATAGTTGGTAGTTGCTGTGGAATTATACATACGAATAGCTATATGAACTA
>LGAG01000257.1:119676-142302 GCA_001278395.1 Lerema accius
GAATTATACATACGAATAGCTATCTACCTATGCGTTAGAGAAATACAGGAAATATATGTACCTATTTCCGTATTTCTTTTTCGTATTTAAACAAATAGCCAACATGGGATTCCGCACGTCCTGTAGTGAAAAGTAAAGAATTCAAATAGTCCATAAAAATATTTAAATTTCAAGTTAAAAGATATTTAAATATAAAATAATAAATTATTTATTTCTTGGCTCCATTACATTGTTTTTTATGGTAACAAAAATGCTAGTAATATTTATTACAAAATAAAGATAGGGTTAACTATAGGCTACTAACTAAATAAGTATTTAAGTGTAAATAGTCTATAGTCTTGTGCAAGTAGCAAGTTATGGACGATGTATAAATCGCCTCACAATCTGTGGGTATCTAAGGACTAATTTAATTAATCCGAGTAGCAAAAAAAAATGTGATCTCAAGTCGTAATGAATGGCGGCTGTGAGGCATCCGATACAAAGAGGTTGGTGTACGGCTGCTGACCTGACAGTCATGATCCACTCAGCCAGGGAATGATAACCTTTCCAATAATCCACAAGCATTATTACTTAGACTGATTGTCGTCTTATAATGAGGTTACTCGTTTGCTAGGTTTAGTTCAAAATACTAGCTACTCAATATTGATTTAATAATGTGCAGTGAGTCTCATAAGTTTTGAAAGGAATTCTTCTATTTAACGTGATCATCAAATACCTTTTCTTTTTATACTGTCTAATTAAGCCAACGACCTATGTTGCCTTTGAATTAAGTGAATGCATTCGATGTTCGATGTATAAGGCGTTCCTTTAATTTCAGATTACGTGGAGTCACCTTTAATACTCATAAATAAATTTTAGATTCTGTGCTATTAAATATATTCTGTAGAATAATTTAGAAACAAGTATTGTCCAATGTTGCCAAGCCCTGCAGCAACTGTATAGCGTTGGCTGTAGGTAGATACACGGTCTTCATTATTGGACGTTCTTGAATAATAAGCTTTATACATTCTATAGTCCCGTAGGTTATATCTACTTAGCAGTGAACACCTAATAATATAAACATAAAAGTATACGAAATACAAACTAACCATATTTTCTGTAAAGAGTTTTAGACGACATTTAATTTTAAATGTCTTAAAAAATAAAAAAGACGTACATTATCTACCTGTTTAATATAATTTTCAAGACAAAAGCAAATGATTAAATTCAAGAAAACTCGCGAAAGAATATGTAGAGAACATGACATCTACACTTCGAAGAAAATTTCGCATGAAATCTTTGATTCACCGAAATCAATTTGCCATATCTTTCCAGCAGCTTACCTAAATAAACGATGATAACAAAAAAAGCAGTATCTGCATTAACGACCAAGAGGAACACTTCAACATCACCTATTAGCCGTGACGTGTTACATTTTCTTTGAAGTACGCAACAAAGCATTGTTTGTAGTTTTAGTTGGTATTGGTGTATTACGGCATGCACCTCACAGTCGCAGCATTCTTCGTTCCGAGAGTCCATCCATTTAGCCATTCAGAAGCAATGAAATCGGGTAGTCGTTCAATAATTTAACAAATAATTAAATTTACAGCTAATTTATTTATGAAATATTGGGTACTCACGGTATGTTTTGTGTTTTGGTCAAAATATATACATTTCAAAAATGTTTCCTACCCCATTAGAAATCTATTGTGAAATCATTCATCCATTAACCTATAAGTATATAATTAAAATTATTATCTGGTTGTAGAAGGTACCTAAACATGGAAAAAGACTGTTTTCCGCGGTAGGAAATAAGTATTTATGTATACCTATCAAGTTTAAGAAAATAAATCAATTTTAAAGATAAAATGTTAAGTTTCGGAACTCCCCCAAAGTGTAAGAGAAGTAACAAAATCAGAATAAAACAAAATTTTTGGGCTTCGCTATATTTTCAGTTGCTTGAAAACAAAATGTACAACGCATGTTGCGCGTTCTTTACATTGACGTAAACAAACGTCACGTGGAAACGTTAATTTATTACGCTTTCTTTGTAGGTTTTGTTCTTACAAAATTAGTGATCACTGATCAGTAGTTTTATGTCATGATGAGAACTTAGCTATAAATTAACGCCTAATGCTACTAATACTGTTAAAATTACTGAATAAAATAAAATCAATATTAAATAAATATAGTAGCTACCTAAAATACCCTTATCGATATTATAATTTAACTACGAAAACAATCTATTAAACACTAGACATTTTAATTTTTTTCTTGATTTTGCTTTCGTCTAACTTTATTACCTTTTCAGAAGGCTGCAATAATACAAAATATACAAGTAGTAACTTATAACTTAATAACAGACTTCCGAGAGTCACTATTACGACAAATTGCCTCCACCACACGTGCAAATTATTACCAATACTTACCCATAAACTGATGAATAAAATTGTCTCTATAGTACACACTATGATCCAAAACACATGCCATACTCGAACATGCCGAAATCGGATCTTAAACTCCATCAAACAAAAAAGATAAATAAATGCTAGAAATAAATAAAACGCTCGTCGCACCGTACTAGCTTGTGGAATTATTAAAAAAAGCAGCATTACTTGGTAATGTGAAAATAATACTATTATCGCTACGAAAGGGAAGAAATCTATAAACGCCGCAATAGAGAGCAATCGTGCTACAAAGAACGCATACCATCCTAGAAACTGAACTAAACCACCTGTTACATCTTGAGGTTCGAGGCCTCTGATTCGATAACTCGGCACTCTTCGGGGAATATCGGGTTCATCTCGAACTACCTCCCAATGCTTCCTTCTCGGTGGCGCTGATAGCCACATAGGAATAGATTCAGCATTTTCAACCATTTTTTCGGCCCAGAGAGCCAAGGAACCTGGCCGAGGAGCATCAATTAACGGTGGGGGTGGAATGTCAACTTCCTGTATTGTATACTGAGTGTTGCGTCTGCGAGGAGCTACTCTGTCTATAATACTCATAGGTCTTCCGTCTTCATCATAGTTTTCTTCAAAAGCGCGATCTGGTCGAGTGACTGGCGGTAAATATTCTGAACTGGAGTCAATTTCTGAATCACTGTAACCATCACCGTGAAAGAAGTAATGATGTCTTACAAAACTTCCCGGTGAAAATTGTATCAAATCGCTGTTGACGTGCTCTTCGCTATCGTATGGTTCTTGCAAAGATTCTCTTTTGAGTACTGGCTCGTACATAGAATTTTCATTGTTATTTTCGTTTTTGTTTTCTACAATCTTGTCCACAGTATTTTCTTTAACACTTTCTTCAGTGTTTTCTACGTTTTTCTTTTCTTTAATATTCCATGGATACTGTCGACCGCATATTTTTTCTCTTTCAAACCTTCTGTATGTTGTAGCAGTGCTCGCCATTCGTAGTGAAGATGCTATTAAGCTAACGGCTTGCAATGTCACTGAAAGAAAAAATATTTTATGTAGGTTAGAATTTTTTTTTCAATATCCGTAATTAAAATTGCTATGTTTCTTATTACTTTTATCATAATCTGGATTCAAAGAACTCCCCATTAGATTCAGTATGTTCACAATGGCATGTGGTGCTGAATGTAGGAAGGCTTGCAAGAATAAATACAATTCTATCGGTGACGGTGCTCGAGCATTCGTCAGAGCCTCATTTATACGTTCCTTGTCACCTGATCGAGCTGCAAAAACTGCTTCTACCCTCCAAAATATTAGGTAACAGTATCTGGAATAACCAAAAATATATTCATTTAATAGGTGTACCGGGGCAATATTAGTATTTTGATTTGATTTCATAGTGTTCTACGATTTTTTAAACTTTACATTTATGAAATTCTCGTAGACCAAAGGCTTAAAGTAGGTACAGATATGTTTATTAAACGTGATTCTAATTTAATGAAAAGTTAGTTATCAAGATTTACCGCTACATTTTTAGGTAACACTACTTGTGATTGACGCTGCTAATTACACACGCATAGGTGACCAATTAAAACGTCACGTGAGCAGTTGGAATGTTTGTCGGGTGCAACTACAGAAATAATAATAACTTTTAATTGAGTTTAGATATTATTTAGTGGATAACTGACCTGCCTATCGCTGCGATAGGAAAGAAAAGCATGTTGACAATTTGCATCAATATCCATTTTATATGATGGCGCTCTATTTGGACTGTGAACGCAGTGAGGTCGGTTTCTAGGCCAGGAGGAGGACTGGCGAGCGTGAAGATCATGCTTATCACTGCTGGCAACACCATCAGTATTGTACAGAAGGCGCCTAACCTGATAATAAAGATATAAATCTTCTTGTACTGGTCAATAATGCAGCTCTAGATTAAGATCCATGATCCATGGACAACACACAAATACAAGAGACACACACACACACACTGCGAGCAGGAATTCAATCTCATACACGATTATTACCGATGGCTGAACTCACCATAATACATTTCTGCCTCGATAGGAATTGAACCCTATCAAATTCTTATAAGGTATTTACAATAGGTACAACTGAGTACTGCCATAAACCTTGTCATTAAAATTTACTGTGTAGGTGCCTTGTTAATTAGCTGAGGAAATTTTATACAAAGTAAGAGTGAATTTCACTCAAATTAATTACTCAAAATAATTTACTCGTAAAAACGAAACCTTTCATCCCAGTCTCGACCACTATAGGTACCGAATTATTTATAAACCAAACGAAATTTAATTGAGTTGCTGAAAAAAATATTGGGACTTTGGGCGTTTCTGAAAGTCAACTGGGTCGTCAGTGTATATTTTCAGGGTTCATAAGCTTACAATATTGCTCTACATAATTAAAGACACAATTAAATACCTACGTAATTAAGTGAATCGAGCATACAATTGTTATCTGAAGTTGCAAGCAGAGACTTACCCGTCGTAGCCACTCTGATAGTGTCCATAAATAAGGGCCAAGTCAAAACATATCACTGTGATGTATATGACCAAACCTCCACAAGAGGGCAGGACCCGGTGCAGTAACAATGCCTGCCAGGCGGGAATCTTCCATCCCAACACCTCTCCTGACACTTCGTTATCTAATTCACATACTACCATGATTTTTACTTCATCAATTCAACATTTTTGTATGATTTATGTATTCACTTGGTCACTGATGTATTCACTTTTATTTTTAACTCCAGCGTAAGCGATACACATTATTAAATGATGCAATTATTTACAACTTTAATAACAGAAGATTCTAATTATTACTTTGAAAACAATGAATGTTTAATCGTTCTGAATAAAAGTGAACAAAAGTATGATACATTCTGCGACTCACACGCCCATTGATTTGTGATAAGATATGAATGTTAACTTGAACTGATAAACTAAGCCTGGCATACTTTTGTTACTACATTTGAGTTTGTAATAGTAACTTTTACAGTACCTAACTTTAAACTAAACTAAATTACCTTAGATCCTTAAAAGTTTTAACGTGGTCTTAGCTACTAATAAGTCGGTACCTAAACTAAGTACATTGATTTCATTATTGTTGCATAATTACATTATAATGTTACTCTACAAAAAAGAAGTTACAAGTAGGTATGTTGTCGTTGTAATGTGGTACCTATATTTTATTTAAGGATAAGACCATTAATTAGTAAAGTAGGTAGATAGGTATCTAGTGCTGGAACAACATTAATTTAATCAAGACTTATTGATCTAAAAATAAGTACATTTCTATTATGATCTCGGTGAAGCGGTATGCAAATGCAGGTATTTACCGTATTTTTCGATTCGACCTACTGTAGGTATACGAAAGCAAATTAAAAAAATAACTATAATGGATCTATCGATTGCGATAACGACGACGCGAAAAATATTCACGGAAAATAGGTATGTACTGTGAATTTAATTATTATTTTTACTAAGGTAGTAGATAATGATGATACATAATTAATGATTTTTTTGGATGGTTTTTGAACTAAGTTTGATCCGCTAATATCAGTAATGGCTGAACTGAATAAGATGCGACTTTTAACTGATACAATGTAACAATAATTATTTTTTCTATAATAAATGAATAAAAAAAAGTTAAAACCTCCTTAAATAAATAAAATTTCTAAACGTGTACATCAACGTCAACCCGTGTCGGTTAATGACGTTTACTATTGTCATTTGTCACTGACATTATAGTTAGAATGTCAAAGTCAACGTCAACACCATGAGATACGAACTGTACAATAGGATTTATTTTTATTTACATTTTGATATATGTAGTTTGATTTGAATCTAATACAATATTACTTTTAATAATTTAAGGAACTTGTGTTTTTCTTAGTTTGCGAACTCAGTTAACATGTTTAGAAATATATTACGAAGTCTTTACAAACCACAACTATTTCGGTACCCCGATGTCCAACATACAAAACAAATACATTGTGATGTTTGCTTACGAAATCCAAGGCACACATCAAAACCAAACAATTCTGCTTCTCCCGCGATATCTAGCAAATATCAGGTGATAACGGAAACTAATTCGCCAGTTATTGAAAATACTGCAGAAGAGATTCACAGAGAAGAAAGATATCCTATTATGAGTGATGAATTTGAAGGAATAAACTTAGAAAGTAAGCATTATATAAAATTAATGAATCACCAAGTCTCAGACAATGATTAATAAAAAAATTGTCACAAACCATTAACATGATTCTTCTAAAAATCAACTTCTATTATATAATAGGTTAAAACAAAGTAAAATTTATCATTAAAAATAATCTACGTAAGTTTGTAGTACAATTAAGCAGTGTTTTTTTTATGTTTTAGGAGGAATAAATGGTGTATTTGAAATAGAAGACCTTGTTGAATTACTGCGACGAGAGAATTCTAAGGATATATTTGTAGCTGAAGTCAAAAAAGATATAAACTATGTAGAGTTTATGTGTGTAGTAAGTGGCCGAAGCAAGAGGCATATTTTAGCATTAGCAGAATTTGTCCGAAAGGTTTATAAAAAAAAATGTTACAAATCTGACCCCATACCAAGAATTGAAGGCAAAGACTCTGATGAGTGGATGGCGCTAGACTTAGGTGAATTAAATATCACTCAATTATATTTACTTCTGGGATTCATAAAAATGCCTTTGAATTTTCATTTATTTCTTATGATCAAAGTAGTAAATGTGTAGTAGGTACACTAGGTACTTAGCTGAATATTTAAAAATCTATAAATTCATCTTTTTTACAGGTAATATTGCTTTGCACATTTTTTCTGACAAAGCTAGACAGGTTTATGACTTAGAAACATTGTGGTCTGTGGGTCCTGAATATGATGAACAAATGAACAAGAAGAGTGATGTTGTAGATATATTTGAAAATTACAGTGCATACTTAAAAGACCTTAAGCCCTTGTCATAACTTTTAAGTGGATGATTATAATTTTTGAGTAATTAGAATATTTTTTGTTTCATTGTTACATCACCATAATTATCCAACTACTAAAACGTATTTTTAAATTACTGAAAACTTCTCTACAAAAAATGTTCTACCGAAATTTATAATTTTTATTACATTTAATAAATTGTAAAATTAAAGTTGAGTACAAAATACAGATTAGTGTTTAAAAGCAGGATAGAAAAAATAATAACACATCAATTGACTCATATATGTTATTTCAAATAGAATAAAATACAGCATAGAAAGTCTCATATAAAATGTTTATTCTTGCTTAATTACATTAATAAAGACACATAAAGTATGGATTGTATAACTTAATCACAATCTAAATAGTTAAATTACCAAATACAATCAATTCCTCAAGTTTTATTTATCAAAATAAAATAATAATTGAATTGCCAATTAATTTGAAATAAGCCTTCAAATTATAGTACTTTCATTTAAAAATGAAATCACATTACACTTAAAATTTGATTACAAAATAATTTGGCATAATTTCATATTGTATACACACTATGTCAGAACCCTAAATGCATTATACTTGGTAAAGTAATTAAAAAATTATATCTGATGACTAATCATTCATACCACAATCACAAGATTCTTAATTCAGTCAAAAATGCAGTTATACATTCTAGAAGACTAATTATTCATTATACCCTAAAAGCGCGGTTTTTGAAGCAAACTATCAATATTAGTGCTTCTTATGAAGTAAACTAAATTAAAATAATTACTTGGAAGCCAATTTAGTAATAGATAATAAAGATGCAAATCAGTTATGGGTAGAATACAAAAAATATTGGACCACATTCACAAGTCTTTCAGTTTAACAATTCATCATTATGAATTGTTACTAGAACTGTATGCATAGCATCTTAATAGGTGATGCATTTTTTTGTGATTACTGCATATTTTGAAATAAATTACATGACTTCTTATTATAACTACAATCTGTAGTAACATAGATTCTTAGATGGACAATTATTTTAGTCAAATCATAAAACACTGAAGCATGGTAAGTATTAATCATTACAAATCATTAATTCAGTGCAAGTTCCTAAATGCCATAAAAAGTTGACAAAATTACAAAATATTACATTTTGTGTGATTCCAATTTGGATCAAATTTTGGCTGGAGACTAAGTATTAAGACAATATGGCCACACTCCGCCTCACACCAGCACCAGAATTGACATTGTCCAAACTTGACCACTTTTTGATACCATTTTTGACAATTTCAGCCGATATTTTGTCTTCCATAACCCTAGACATAGCTTCAAGTTTTTGTGCTCGTTCTTTACTTAATGGCTCACTGGGGAATGCAAGATCGTTAGCCTCGGCTAAAGTACGCAAGTCAAAATAATACTTTGCGTAGACACTTGATGGTACATTTATATTAAACTGTAACATTTCTAGAAATTGCCTTTCTAGTTCATTCATATCCTCAACGGTGATGTCTTTGAGTATCTGACAATAGTCTACGTTCCAGACAGCCTGATCATCCCAAACCTTACTAGCCAGTAAAATTGCACCCAGAACTATCCTCCTCCAATTGGATGGAGCTATATCCAGTTCAGCACATATAAGCAGTCTCTCTAAGTATACCAATGTTATTATAGCACACTCTGCAGTCAGTTGGGCTGCATTAAATAATGTACGTACAAACTTGTAAATCTGCTTATGCTCTGGATTATATCTGTCATAATCATCACTTACACCTTCTTTTACCAGTGGATGGAGTTTTTCGTCAAATATATCTATCCTGCGTTCAGATGTTCTATTTTTTATATGGTAATAAATAGCCAATGCAACACATTTCACAGTATTTTTTAAGTTAGGTTGAGACACAGTACTATCATCTAAATAAATTGTAGAACAGGAACTGCTTTTCTTTAGCTTATTATCAGCTATTTGGTGTTGACTACGTTTTCTGGTTATACCGTTTTCAATGGATGCTTTGGATCTTTCCATAAATATTGTACCTGCAATTGGATCTTGGGAGGGATCAATGTCGCCATCGTCAGGCTCTCGTTCACTAATATGTTGTATGTTATTTGAGCTTACTTCACCCTCGGGAAGGTAGTCTTCTAACTTCACGATGTCTTTTCTGATAGGCGACGGACTTTGGTAACAACAACAACTGTTCTGGTTACCCATACTTACAAATTAGCTGACGATCGTTAAACATTACTCATTATTAGTCTCTATTCACTAGCGCACTTCTGGTTACACATAAATAGACCTCCAAACCGCAAGTATGACATAAAAGGCCCATAATATCTACAACAAAAGAAATGCATGAAACAATTACAAAACTCAATTAAACTAACCTAATTAAAAGCATGCTATTATTGTTTCGTTTACCTTTTACCTTTATTATTTCTGATCACAAAAAATACTAATCATTTTAGAAAACGAATTAGCGGAGCGGAGATCATCTTTTATCTTTGACAGCAGACAGACAGAACCACAGACTAAGGTGACAGAACCGTAGATGGAATCTATGGAGTCTAGAAGTATGACGAACCCACAGACTACGGATGAATGTAACAGGCTATGCAGGATCTTCAAAACGTCAAGAGTAATTTTGAAAACCCCAAAAGTTGGTATCGCACAAAAGCTGTAAAGAATCCTACTAATCCTACTAATATTATAAATGTGAAAGTTTGTAAGGATGTTTGGATGTTTGTCCCTCCTTCACGCTCTAACCGTTGAACGGATTAAGTTGAAACTTGGCACACAGATAGTTTGAATCTAGGAATAGGACATAGGATAGATTTTATCCCGTTTATAGGTTCCCCTGGGATGAATTTTACTCTTCCGCGGGCAAAGCCGCGGGAATCGTCTAGTAAAAAATAAAGTTTTACTCGCAAGTCACCCTGTGGCTTTACTTCACGGAAGATAGAACTATAAAGAGTGGTAAAAATTATGCCAATGGGAAATAGCTCGGGCGTTGACCTAGGTACCACAATGTCAAAAGATGACCTCAGTGAAAGTGTCACTGTTTCCGATATTTTAAACTTTGTTTGATTGTGCAAAGGCCCACGTCTGGTGATAATTTTTAATGTTTTTTAATGCATCATAGACTAATGTATACAAAACTTTAGATAATCTGTATTCTCTATGTTCTCTTATTAAAAGTAGTAATCTGTGATCTGTGATCAAAATGGCTGCCGGTTCTTCATCTTGATTTTTAGGTGGTGGTAGCATCTAATTCGCGTTAATTGTTTCTGAGTTTCTTCTGAATATATATATTGGTAAATGAAGTAATCAATAACTTTTGTTATTTATTTCAAACAGTTTATTGAATCAGTGTGAATGTTTATTTTGCAATTTTAGGTTACGATGCGTCGCAAGAGTGAACGTACCCCTGCTAAGAAAACTAAGGCGTCGCCTGAAAAAAAAGAAAAACCTGACAAGCTGAAGCGACCTAAAACAAGGCGAAGAAAACAATCAACATCTTCTGAGAATGAATCTACAGAAGAAATTAAGTCGGTGCTGCCAGTGGCATCTGAAACTGTTGTCGAAAACAACCCGCCAGAAACATCTACTAAAGATGCGACCCAGGAGGAAACAAATGAACAAGTTTGGCAGGTTAAAGCTGCTGAAGGCGGTGATGCAGGTGAGATTCAAAAGTTAAAGATTTGTCTTACACGACCGCCTTCTACACCTGAACGAGTTGACAGATCACCGCGCAGCAAACGTAAACATTCACGTTCTGCTAGCGGAGAACCTACAGAAGATCGGAGGAAAACTAGACATCGTTCTAAACGTTCTGGTGTTGAAATTAAAGAAGACACGGAAAAAAATATTGATAGTCAGGGAGATGAAGGAGAAAATGAGAAAGATCAGGAAGAAAAAAATTCTGATGAGAATCCAACTACTGAGGCACAAGAAGCGACCTCAAATACGGCTCCAACACCCTTGACTACAGATGAGAGTAAACCTGAGGAGTCAAAGATGGACACTGAAAATACTACGACCGAGGAACCTATAGCTCAAGAAGCAAGTGCGGAAAGCAAACCTGAAACAGAAGAGAAACAATCAGACGCTGATACAACTGTTGCTTCACCAAAATCCGAAACGGAAGATAGTCAAAATAGTTTATCTGAGAAAGAGGTTACTTCCCAAAAGAGAAGTCCATCATGTGAAAAGTCTGAGATATTGGAGATACATGCAGAAGAAAGCAGATGCGAATCTTCAGATGTTGGAATGATTGACTCTCAAACCGAGGAAGTGACACCGGAATCACCAAAACCATCGAGTGAGGATATTTCAGAAAGTGTTGTGGACCAACCCGAGGTAAGTATTATTGCAGATGATAAAACGGAAAGTGTTAATTCTGAGAACATCGACAGTACAGGAGATAGTCAAGTTACTACTAATGAACCCAATGTTGTAGAGAGCTCTAAGAGTCCCGAAAAGGAAATAGTGATTGTGCCTACACAAGAAACAGAGGAACCAGAAAAACCGAAAGAAAGTAATGAAAAGCCACCTGAATTGACAAGATCAGTGAGCCAAGAAGGAACTGTACATAATGGACAAGCTGCAATTCATCCAAATAGAAAAAGAAGGTGGGGTTCACGCCCCAGTCGAATCACTACACAGAAGTCTATAACAATCTCTACTGATGTTCTGAAAGATATAATACCCGATGTTAAGCCTGTTGAATTTGATGAAGTCATTGAAGAGAAGAAGCATAGAAGAGTAGAAGTTACAGAAAAATTGGAAAGACCAGTATTGCCAAAAATTGTCATTGACAACACTGAGAGTGTTGAAATAAATAAAAAGGAGAATGATGATAGGGATAAGGAGAATATTAAAATAAGAGAATCAAATCTATCATCAAATAGAAAAATATCTATAGTCAAAGACAGTGACAGTATTATTGCAAGGCCCCCAAGCCCACCGAGGCACAAGCAGTCAAACATTCTGTATATTACTAATTTAGTAAGACCCTTCACTTTACCGCAGCTTAAGAACTTGTTGCAAAGAACTGGAAGAATTGTTGAAAGTGGGTTTTGGATAGATAGGATTAAATCCAAATGCTATGTTGAATATGAAACTGAGGAGTAAGTATATTATTTAGAGGTCTGTTGTTTTTGTAGTACTAAAAGTAAGCCCAACTAACATTTATAATCTCTTTTAGCCAAGCAGTAGAAACCAGACATGCATTACATGGGGTGACATGGCCAGTGTCTAACCCTAAGACATTGCATGTTGATTTTTCCACAAAGGAGGACTTTGAAAAAGCAAAGGCTAATGAGGAAACAGACGGTGCTCAGGTATCAACTATTCCTGGTACAGTGGAGGACTGGCTTAGAGAACAGGACCTTAAAAGAGAAAGAGGGGAACTGGTAAGTTGATTTGTCATGACTATGAGATAAAAATAGTAAATAGTAGTGCTAAACTAAATAAGAAAAAAAACTGATGTGTTAATATCATTTAGAGAAATAATATTTAATCATTTTGTACCCATATTACCAATATTTTTTTTCTCAGTATTAACACCAATTCAGAACTTGTGTTTTATCTCTCTATTATTAACATTTTTTTTCTAGTTTTGTAATTTCACATTATATACATACTAGTTGTCATAGGAGTAGATAAACCAACTTATGGTAACAATCACTATAGCCCAATAGTTATGGGTTCATGGACAAATTATGGTTGTTATTTTATCATAGTGCATTTTGAGAATATTATTTGAAATATCCTATTTGTTTTAGGAGAAACCATGGGAAAGAAAAACAACAATGCGGGAGTGGGATGTTGGTAAGAATGAAAAGGGGAAGGAAAAAGACAAGGTTAACAGAGATGAACGTTTACATGACAAGAGACGCCACCGCAGCCCTGAGAGAAGTCCAGAACCAGGTACATTTCTTATCAATATCTGCCTATTTTTTGTGTCTATTGATAGAATATTAAGTGAAGTTTTAATTTCTGCTTTACAGCAAGGAAATTTAAGAAGAAGGAAGAAGAGGCTCCAGCTAAGCTATTAGATGACTTGTTTAGAAAGACGAAGGCCACTCCATGCATATATTGGCTACCATTGTCTGCCGAGACGGTAAGTACAATTTTTTATTTTAGTGTTGATTGATGATCAATTGTTCACATTTACCCTTCAAACCCAAGGGATTTTTGTACTTATTAATAATTTATTAAGAGTGAAATGTTTTTCAAGTCCATGTGTTATGATTGTAAGGTACCCTTTTATTGTTTAATATTAAAAATAGATTTAATGTATTTCAGATTGCAATAAAGGAAGAACAGCGCAGACAGCACATGGCCGAGCACGAGCGTCGCTTGCAGGAGCTTCGCCGCACCCATCGCAGACATTAGCATGGTCCGTCCCATGTACATTCATACACACACATACATACATACCGCCAGACACATATACATACTCTCACTCACACATACCTTCATACACACATACTTTTACGTCTCTTAATTTTAAAGAATTTTACTCAGTATCATGAAACATTACAACATGAACTCATTCATCATCTATCAACTCATTCCATGCTAATATTTAGTCGGGCTACCGACGTTTCTTTCAGGTTGCGAATAGAGAACCCTTTTCTGCACTTTTAAAATGCATTACTTAAAGAATTTTTTAGTTTTATGTTGCTGTTATTAATTAGGGTTAACGACATTTTCTCAAGATTGTGCGGAAGAGCGTCAAGGAAAGGATATATGAATTTATGTTATACAAAATGTTATAGAAAGGCAGGCTTGGAGGAAATCCTATGATTTAATTCAACGTCGGAGTAAGCAGTCGCCAACCAAGGGGATGTAGCTGACTAGCTGGCACTCCGCAATGGACGACGAATGATGACAATCTTGATTCGATGTTATACTTCGTCATTCTGAAGAGAGCTGTATTCTGGATTTTATTTACATTGTAATTGACGCGTCGAGAAGATTCTAGATTTGGAGCACAGAGCGGACTCATGGTGGGAACATTTTGCATCGAGTCAACGACAGATGGAAAAGTGATGTTTTGAGAATAATCGTGAACAATTAAATTGTATGTAGTATTATAGACTGGAAATGGAACCTTAGCTGCTAAACATCAAATTAATAACATTGGAGGAAAATCTTCATTCTGTAACCAACATGGGTGTAACGGATTTGAATTGAACACAAGAGTTACAGATATTAATAAGACAAAAGTGATCAAAACGTTATTTGTTATCGATAATTTATATTGAAAGTGTAAATTCTAATAAAGGATAGAGACATTTAAAAATAAATGCATCAGTTCTGACTTCCACAATGTGAATTTAATATGAAAATGGTTTAAAAATGTAATAATTTCAATAATTTGATGTTTAATATACATTTCCCAGACATTTGTCTCTTTCATTTATAAATTTCCCGAAAATACGGCTTTAAATTAATTTAAAAATCAATACATTTACAAAATACCTAATATAACTTCTAATACAATATTTTATCAGCAATTCAGCATACATTATAATGTTTTATATTCAACAATTAACCGCTCTTGTAATTCCGAGCGATTTGATTAGACTAGACTAAGTATGTACCTATTACAATGCATAATATTAAATTAAATGAAAATCTAATCGCTATCGACCTATTAAAATGGTCTTAACATTTTAAAAACTATTTTTATCTAGAGATATACCTAACACTTTATCAAAAGGATAAGGATTATATTCTTGATAAGTAGTCTTAATGGCGGCAGCTCTGTAGATGGGTTGCAACGCCAATACATGTACATAATAATTAAGAATTAAATAATAAAATATGGTAAGTAAAAGCCACAATATTATTTAAAATCTATCTTACTGAAATGTCTTTTTAACGAAGGAGTTACTTAATCTTTATTGGGTAGAAAACCAAATATTCTTGCCTTAAGGTGGAATTTTATATGACTGACATTCATTTCATTAATTTGAAAACGTGGTAGCATTGTTACACATGAAATCCCATATTGGAATTATTTGTAACTACTAGTAGATATATTATTGACAAAATTTATACATAGCTAACTTGACTATATTATTTTAGGCGTTATTGTGGTGCATAGGCCTGGCGTTTTTTGCTGGAACTTTAGCCCAAGACCCTTTTACTTTGGAGGAGTTTGTCACAGGACAATTTTCGCAAAGAGGATTTAACGGCACTTGGATATCTGGTAAAGTACCTTCCGAGTTATTTTTTTATTCTTTATTTAACTTTTAATCATATAAATTCTGTGTATAAATGGGCAGGCACATAGGTAATTACACGTGTACCTATACATATATAAACATGGTAAATTATAGCTTGCATGATTTTAGCTAGCCTCTTATTACAAAATCGGTTTACTCGTACAATCAGTCTGGCTGGGCCTACTTGCAGTTTGATAATTGCCACTTTGAATTTGATTATCACATTTTAAAAGATATAAGATAAGACGCATGGATTTTCCAACATGAATATAGAATACAAAATAGGGTAAGGGTAGGTCAACGACGTAATTTTGGGGTAGGTAGGTAAGTATTACAAGGTCCGTTAGTATACTATATGTACCTAATCATTTCAGTTAAAGTATTATACTTACTTCTATATCTATCTATACAATACACGCTTATAAAGTCACCTTCGTAACATTAGGTGCAGGTTTGCGTTGCTTAAATTACTTCAGGGCTTATAACTGAGCGACGAGCAGCTCGTAGCTGAAGACACTTTGTAAAATGTCTTTAACTGACCGAATTTGTTTCAATAACAACATTACAACTAGCCGTAATGCTATGTAGTTACCTATTATTTTTTACGTCAATAACTGGCGCACGAATTTTCTAATCCTCTAGTCTAGACTACCTACACTAGGCTAGACAGTAATGGATAACTATAGCTATTCGTACCATCAACCATGGACTTACTACTTATAGCTCATTTCTTGGGTTTCAGATACCGAGTTCACATTTACGAAAGCAGGCGAATCGGGTATCTACGTTTTCGATGTCACTACTCTTAATTACACCGTGCTTGTGTCCGGGGAGCTTATGGTACGTGAACATTTTTAAAGCGCATGCGCGTAAGTCCAAATAACATAAATACGTTTACTTTTAATTATAATTTCGAAATCTGGTTCCGCGTGTTGTTTTTCTTCACAACTACCTATAGGCATGTAGGTAGGTAGGTACTTACTTAATTATTAATATATATTTTTTTCTTTTCAGCAACATTTGAATACGACAAGTCCTATTTTATCGCCGGATGGAAGGTTTATCCTAGCACCTAGTGAAGTAGAACAAGTAAGAGCTAGACATTAACTTATTTATTAGAATTATGTTTTTATCTCATATGTATTTGTAGGTAATAAGTATACTGCCCCATTTATAAAAGTAATAATTGTAGACCTTTTATCATTATTATAGTAAATTAAATTCATAATACATACAATAATAGATATTGATAACGTTATCTTCATATGAATATAAACCGCATATTTTGTAATCAATACGCATATCTTAGATACTATTTACCTACTGTCGTAAATTGATAGATGTAGTGATAATATATTATAGGTTCGTTAAGTATTATTATTGTTTCAGGTATATCGTTATTCGAGGACTGCAAAATTCGCACTTTACGAAATTGAGACTGAGTAAATTTCATTTACCTTATACGATTGCTCTTAATAATCCTTTGACGACCCCGTAGCCTAGTTGGTAGTGACCCTGCCTGCGAAGCGAGGGGTCCAGGGTTCGATTTCCGGCCGGGGCAGATATTTATGTGACAGATAAATGTTTGTTCTCGGGTCATGGGTGTTAGTGATCTGTTATTTGTGTTGTCCATGCCACCCGCGACACAGGGAATCCTACTGCGGCGATATGAACGTGTTAGCGTTTAGCGTTTTTGTTTGCTTCGTTTGTCGAATTTAAATTATCAACCGCTAGATCGATTGTGATGAATTATGCTATGATAATTCTAAGCATCGAAAAGGTCATAAGCTTATCGGATTAAATCCAATGGATTTTCAAAAACTTTATTTAAGTTCAATTATAAAGCCTGAAATAAATGTATAATCGATACGTATAAATAATAAATGTATCGATACAGATAGCTTAAATAAGAAATTCTTCCAGTCTGTAAGATAGAACAAACATAAATGTTCTCGGCTAAAACACACACATGTCGTTTCTTCAAGTGCATATCGAGATAATAGACAGTGTTAGTCTTGCCCCGTGTGTTAGTCTTACCCCACCTTACCTTATAGCAAAGTTTTGCCGTATTAAAGCGAGGGAGAGCTCTAGTAACATAAAATCGTTTTTTAACCAGGGAAGTGACACTGATTGCAAATCATCAGCGTCTCCAACTATGCATCTTTGGCGGCAACCACTCGCTAGCTTTCGTGTTGGATAATAACTTGTATTATCTCCCGGAGAACTACAACGAAGCTATACAACTCACTGACGACGGTGTCCCGGGAGTTGTTTACAATGGACATACTGACTGGGTGTATGAAGGTGAGGACAAAACTAAAGTTTGTACATCATTACTCATTGTTAGGTTTTAGATACAAATTATTCATTTTGCAAGTCACCGTCATAGAAATTTGGGTTCGAAAATGAATGGCACTTCGCCTCAGTCTATACGGGTGTGCTATATTTTAATGATACATTTATTTGCTTTATTTTTAACTCGTTACGACTAAAAAATCAAGTACAAGACATCCAATTCATAAGCATAATACTTTGCACTACCGTAGGTAGGTACGTTACCGTACTGTATGATGCTAAAATTGAAATGCAAAAATAAATCATATAATTTAGTAAATTGGTTAGCTAATTAGGTCTGAAAACTCCAACAGTTCTGTCGTTCAGTTATAGACGATATTTATTCGGAAAATACATTGTATTTCAGAGGATGTGATGTACACGGGTCAAGCAACATGGTTCTCCAAGAACGGCAAGTACTTGGCTTTCGCGAGCTTCAACGATACGGAAGTGGAGACCTATTCTTACTATTATTACGTCGATGGAGGAGACGTTGAAGACGCCCCACTTTACCCAACACTCTTTGATCTCAAATACCCAAAGGTAATAATTACTTATTTAATTTCACAATTGCAAAGCTGTTTATTTGAATATTGAAAAAAATATTCTGATTAAGGCCTGAGTTCCTAACCTAGGGTAATCTGCTATTTTACGGGGGTAACAAATAACATAATTATTAAGTTCATATAAAAAAAAGTACTTGTATTGTTTGTTTTGATGACATTTTAAAGACAGGAAAAATTCAGTTTTCGTCATAGGTTTTAGGAGTAACAATACTAAAAAGGTTAAGAAGCACTGAATTAAGGGACACAATGCGATTTTTTTTCAGTAACAAACTACAAGATTATTCATTAAATCTTCTTGAAGAAAAAATTTTTTTTTACTAGGTGGGTCGTACAAACCCCGCAGTAAAGCTTCGTGTGGTCAACCTAGAAGCCCTACTATTCAACGATACTGACTTCACCACGCTGGAGGCCCCGGAGTCAGTGACAGCTGACCACATCCTGGGCGGAGTCACGTGGACCACTGACAACGAGGTCGCGGCGCACTGGCTCAACAGACGACAGAACTATACAGTGCTTAGGTTCTGTAATATGGACTTAGATAGCTGTGAGGTACGGTTGTATTGTTTGGGTCTCTTTCTAATCTCTTTTGTCTCTTCTTTCCTTTCTGTTATTCTTTTTAACTTTATTAAGAGATCGGTCAAGTATTACGTAATGCAATTTTCTAAGATTTTTACGTAACACTCAAATGACCATTTTTACCTAGAAATGTTCTGTTGCCATTTTCCCAACTTAGGAGAATGTGTGAAAATTTTTTGAGTAATATAAAAAGCAAAGTTACGTAACGCGTTGCTCGATCACCCCTCCCCCTATGTGACGCATCATAAAAATTACAAGACCCCCTCTCCCCCGAATTGCGTTATTAGGTATTTGACATTTTAGTCCTGCAGTAAAGTTCGGTATACGTTTAACGTTGCATAATAGTAGTCCTTAATTGTCAATTCCCGTCGTAAGCAACCGTAAAGTGTTTACGATTTTCGGTGGCAGTGATTGAGAGCCATAACATTGTATCATTTTTTTTTTGGTCCTCGATCATGTTACACACGCTGTAGGTTACACACTATATAATACAGGATGTACTTATTACAGGAAGAGCATCGCCAACAACCAAACGGCTGGGTGCCAATCGCGCTGCCCCGCTTCAGTTCTAAGGGTGATTTCTACCTGTCGCTCCGTTGGTCCCTCCAGCAGGCCGACGGTAACATCTGGCAACACCTGTACCTCAGTATGAGGCTCGGTGGACAGATAGTGTCCAGTTCAATCACCCCTGGAGATGCCACTGTAAATAACTTTGTTGGATTGGACGAAACTAACGTGTTATAGTGAGTATTTTATTACGTTTCAATAAGTCGATAATGTTACATAAAATTATGTTAGGTATTATAGGTCTGTTTTGGTACAATGCTTGACCATTTAAATATTTTTTTTAAGCAACCAATATGCATCAAGGAAAGGCAATAAAAAAAATAGTAAGGTGCATTAATTTAGTTTTTGTAATGATAATGATATTTAAATTGTTAAAGTTTTGACTTTCTTTAATAAGTATAAATCTTATGTTATACTATAGTACGAGAAATGCTGCTTGCATATAACTATTTAAATAAATAAATATGCAATCGTTTTGGAGAAAACAGCGGAGCCAATGGCGACTAATTATATGTAATTAGGTGTATATAGGGTCAAAAAGTCGATCATAGTTTTTTTGCAAAAAGTCACACATTTCACTGCTCTTGTTGATTATAATTGCTACAACAATATTCACGGATTAATTTTTTTACAAGCACTATGTGACCCACTATTCTATCCAACCCCTCAGTTTCTACACGAGCACGCTGTCCGGTCGTCCGTGGCAGTCGGCGGTGTACATGGCGGGCGCGCGGCGCGGCTGTCTGTCCTGCAACCTCACCATGCCGAGCGGCGGGNNNCCGCCAGCACTGAAGGATCCTACCTCACCCTCACCTGCTCCTCCACTGATGAACCTTCCGCTACGTTCATTTTTGATCCTATTGTCAGTATACATAAAGTTCATTTTCTATTACAATGTTAGGCTTTACTTATGATAGTAAAGATTGACATGTTTTGGTTATACTCGTATCGTCTTTGATGTATTGTGGTATGGAGTAATTTCAAGTTGATTTTGAGAACTTCGATGTCCTGAGTTCAATTCCTATCGAGGTAGTATTAATGATTCTATTCTGTCTGGATGTGTGTTTTCCATAGCATCCGTTATATGGAATCCCCTATAAGAGTATTTAACTTCAATTATTTATTCTTATATGAGTAAGTAAATTGAAAAACATGTTTTCAGAAACGCGAAATACTACACACGTGGGAAGAAAACTCTCTAGTCCGTGATCGGTTGGTGGGCAAGTCTCGTCCCGTCAGCATCATAACGACGGTCCCCCTAAAGAATGGGTTCCAGGCGCCCGTGCGACTGTTCCTACCACCCGGACTGAACGAGAGTGACACCACCACTAAGTACCCGCTGGTATACTACGTGTACTCCGGCCCTAATACTAATACTGTATTTGATACTTTCACCGTTGGTAAGTTTGAGTAAAATTTATTTTTTATGCTTACCTGTAGTTATAATAGATTCAAAGGAAGGTTTGGGTAAAATGGCTTGAATTGATTTTTATGTCCTTTGAAATTCGCAAAACTAATCAACGACTACTATTAAGCCTTATTAAAAAGTAAAATAACATTATAATCACCATTAGAAACAACACAACATTAGAGAGTTAGTGTTAATGATTATTTTTTCTTAGGGCCAATCAGTTTGTAGAAACAGGGCCCCTTTACACAGCGTACAATATACACGCAATGTCCAGGTAAACTTTATTTAAGACCTAACTATTCGTATGACAGGTTACCATTCGTACCTGACGACGAGTCGAAACACGATATACATGTTGGCGGACGGGCGCGGCTCGGGGCTCAACGGACAGGACATACTGTTCTCGCTCAACAACGCGCTTGGCACCGTCGAGGTTGAGGACCACTCCGTTATATTACGGTAATAAATAAACAAAGAATAAAAAAATTAAAAAGGTTTTCATTAGCTGTAGTTTATGTTTAAAGTAAAAAAAAATCTTTTGAATGTATATATGACCCGTATGGCGCAAAGCTTAGGTACTATGTTGGACCTATATATGTATAGTCAGTCCTGATTTATATTCCCAATGAGGTGGAATTTTATATTAAAATTTTTGTTCTATATCTGGATGTGAGTCCTTTGTATTATCTGTGTTGTCTATGGCACCCAAGTCATAAGGAACCCTACTTAGGAACTATGAGTGTCTAACACTATTATACATGTAATACTTAGTGTTTACAACTATTAATTGTTTATTTTCCAGGCAAGTTCTGAATCGCTACAACTTCATAGACCGGACTCGAGTGGGTATTTGGGGTCACAGCTACGGCGGGTACGCCACCTTGCTGACCTTGGTACATGATGATGAGCGGCTCTTCAGTTGCGGGGTCTCCACTGCCCCCGTCACCTCCTGGCTTTATTATAGTGAGTACCTATATTATATAAATATCGACGATAAAAGGCAAACACGTATACCCCGTTTTTTTCGTCGTGACATAAAAGGTAAACAATCTTACAGTGTCTTTTTATTGTAATTAAAAATAAGACAGACACAAATTAAAAAAAATTAAAGAATAAACAATAATTTAATATTAAAATAAATTTCTGTATACTTCTAAATATATTTTTGAAATTAATGAAATGAATAAAAGTAGTGCCAAGATTGTTTACCTTTCATATCACGACGAAAAAAACGAGGTATAGGTATAGTTACCTATCCCAAAACTAAAGATGTAATTTGTAGCGTTTGAAACGCGCGTTTTTAACGATGTAAAAGACGCTTTTTGTATGCTCTGAAGTCGCGCGTTTGTATCGATATAATATCTCTTAATATAATTGCAATGGAGAATTCAATGACACCTAACACGTGCAACAATTCTTTTAGGCTGTGTAGCGGGCCAAAGAGAAGACATACACCTATACACACCTACGCTCGTAAAAAATTACGTTCTTGGCGAAGTTGTGTAATAAACTAATAATATATCACATGGTAACAGACACGATGTACACGGAGCGCTACATGGGCCTGCCGACGGTG
>LGAG01000257.1:142604-155214 GCA_001278395.1 Lerema accius
CGCTCGAAAATCATAACGTTCTTGGCGTGTAATAAACTAATAATATATCACATGGTAACAGACACAATGTACACGGAGCGCTACATGGGCCTGCCGACGGTGGAAGACAATCTCTCGGGCTACGAGGCGGGTGACGTCACACTGCTGGCGGAGAAGCTGCGCGGACACGACTTCTACATCATGCACGGGAACGCCGACGACAATGTCCACTACCAGAACGCCGCCAAGTTGTACACGGCGTTACAGGAGCGAAATATATCCTTCCATCAGATGGTAAATAAATAAAATAAATAAATAAACGCTAACACACTCATACCCCCGCATTAGGATTCCCTGTGTCGCGGGTGGCATGGACAACACAAATAACACGTCACTAACACCCATGACCCGGGAACAAACATTTATCAGTCTGTCCCATAAATATCTGCCTCGGCCGGGAATCGAACCCGAGACCCTTCGCTTCGCAGGCAGGGTCTCTACCAACTAGGCTACGGGGGGGTAAGGATTAAAAAAACCGAAAGGTTCCGTACCATCTGTAAAAGAAAATTACGTTTGTTGTATGTTATTAATATTGAGCAAAATAATCCAAAAAAAACACGTTTATTGTACGGGGACCTTAATGTTTTAATTTTTAGTATTTGTTGTTATACCGGGAACGAAAATACATAATTTGTGCAACTTTAAAATTTTAAATAACATTATTCTAAGTATCTACAGAACACAGGCAGAAAAAAAAAGCCAAAAGTAGTTTATGTAGAATACCTGAAAATGTGTAGTTTTTATATTATTGTTTTTTTTTTCCAGTCTTATCCTGACGAAGCTCACAGTCTCACAGGCGTCAACAGACATCGGTACAACACCATGAATCGCTACTGGCAGGACTGCATCAAAATGCCTGAAGAAAGTTCCTAATTTAAATTTTAAGTCACAATGATCTATTAGATCACATTGTATATTTGTGTTAAATAAAATCTACTTTACACACATTAAAACAGGGTTGTTTTTGTTATTGCTGTTTCATTTAATTTTAACAGATCTGTAATTATTGTGTTTAAGGTAAGGTGGGGTAAGACTAACACACGGGGCAAGACTAACACTGTCTATTATCTCGATATGCACTTGAAGAAACGACATGTGTGTGTTTTAGCCGAGAACATTTACGTTTGTTCTATCTTACAGATTGGAAGAATTTCGTATTTAAGCTATACGTATCGAGATAATAGACAGTGTTAGTCTTGCCCCGTGTGTTAGTCTTACCCCACCTTACCTTATAACATTTTACATTTTTCGGATGCGGGATCGAAGAGGCAAAATTAAACTCTTTTCTACAATACATTTGACTTATCGGTGATTTCTAGATATAGTTATTTCTGAGGATGTTAACGACTTAACATCATGTGGTATATTGACATACAAGAGGCACTAGGTCTCCAATAAAACCCGTACGATGGAAAATTTAAAAATGAATTCATCGTTGCCTAACAAAATAAGGTAACAAAACCAGTTTGAAATCCAAGTACATATTTGTGAAATATTTTATATCATGATAATATTTGATCCTTATTAGGGCAATGACACCGTTAAGGGGGCAATCGTTCCTTGACCTTTGTATCCTCGAGGTCTGCGTTTTATTTTGGAAACAGCACACATCAACAGCAGGTTCCGATCCCGGTAGACATTCACCGATTCAATCAAACATTAAATCAAGCTAGGTTTAGTGAACTTTAAATAAAAAAAACAGACCACGTAAGATCGATTGGGTAAAATAAACGGAGTCACGAATCGCATGTAACTCACTGTATAGCGAAGTCTTTGTGTCCAGAAAATTATGATTTATAATTATGGTCCTTGAGCCAAGTAGGCGTTCCGAGGCAGAATGGAATGTCACTTTTACTTTCATTAGGTACAACTACGGTCAAATGAAATAAGATGTAGGTAAGATTAAAATAGTGGATTGTAAGGGAGAGAAATGAGAGTACCTACTATGAGAAAATAAAACGTGCCACATATTTTACTGCAATATTATTATGTAATACATAGAGTACCTAATAACTAATAATAGTAACTAATAACAAAAAACGCGCGGCAATAAATGCTGCGCACACATATAGAGACAAAATTGTCCGAATTCAAAAAGTGCACTTTCAGTATATTCATAGTACCTAGTCTTTGAAATGCACAGAAAAGATATTCTTTGTCGCGCACTTTTGAGGAGACATGATTATTTTAAAAATTAAAAAGTGCGCGGAAAGTTCATTGCTGCACAAATTTAATTGCATTATAAGTTTCTGGTAGAAAATACCACATTTATGGGAATATGAAAATTAAATGATGTGTTTGCAATGTTTGGGTTATACAATAATGCCCGTCTTGAAGCACCACAAAGCTTTGTGGCTCACCGGCTAGGAACAAAAGAGTTCAATATTATAGCTGTTAGGTACTATTATTCCACTAGAAGCCTAAAAGGATTATTTAAACAAACGGTACTGAGAATCTATTCACGAGACGAACTCTCCCCAACACGAAAATGATCCAAAAACTTCGTAACTACCGGTCACTTATCCTAATGTTACCAAGTGCTCCGGTAGTTGCTTAACTTGGTATACGATTAACGACGTGCGACTGCTACTCACAAATTCGGGCTATGAACTCATTTTTTTTCCTATACCTATCATAATAATTCATTAGTAGGTAGCCAAGATTGAGAAAACTGGCAATGTTACATAAACGAAGTATAATAATAGCTAGTATTATAAAGCGAATTACTCGTAGGTATATCAAAGCAACTACAAAATAACTTGCTCAACAAGCCAACAAGTTATTTAACATTTCACGATTTGTCGTTTAAAATTATTATTATGTACCTACTGTATGTAGGAAGTTAAATTTTGTCAGGTAAAAAAAAAACATCAAATAAGAAGGAACCTACGTATATGAATAGCCTATTAGATATTATGGTCTCTATCAAGTCTTAGCGACTCAAATTTTACTACGATATGATCTAGATACGTTTCTAAATGTTAATAGTTTTATTGAAATGTTACTAGTGACTGGCTTCGTGAATGTATGCGGGGTACGGACAGCAAGTTATAAATTCATATTATTACACTCACGCACCAAATAAATGTTTCCGCATTAATATCCGCGTTGCGCTTCAATCCTCTTTAACGGGGTTCCTGGTAAGAGGACGTAGCAGCGTTTGTATATTATTACAACGAGGAATATTGTTTTATACCTCACTCACGTATCGTCTCTTAACATGACTATAATATAGGTAGCCAATCCCAAGATTTATCTAGATTTGTTCAGTAGATTTACATTAACAAATAATGAATTTTTTAGACTACCTATTCAATTCTAAGTTAGGTGGTGTTCAATAACAAGATTTGTGTAGTTTATAACGAAATTATTTAACTATAGCGAACTGCTTTAACACATTGAGGTATGACTGAGTCAGATCAGAGCCCATTCACCCTTTGCAAAACTGGTCACCTGGGTCGTTCACTTTTATTGTTGTTTACTGTATAGGCCAAGCTCTGCTGACTGAATGACGAATTGACGACATAATAATTATTCTAGTCGAACCCCTAAGGATATAAAGTTGGACCACTCTATTAGTAGATTAATTTTCTGTTCACACTAACATACTCGTGTCACGTCGAATATCTATTAACAACAGTGTGCTAAAAGACTGCCATGTTACATCAATTTTGTTTACGTGTCATTTCAACAACCTCCTGTAAAATTACGTTTGGATATTCAGTGCATCTTGACATCTGTTTAAACATGAAATGTAGCAAATATTTTTACCGGTCCATAAATTCTCTTTAATTTTTGTGGATGTAGGATTATTTTTCAACCAGGCCGCAGTTCAAATGAATTGCCGACCCCTGCCGTAGCCGTTCGAAAGGTCTTTCTCTTGTGTAACACGTGATCATGTAACAGCATCATGGCGCCGCACTCATCGGTTACCGTCAGTCTTACGTCACTGGTAAATTCGTTTGTTGTGGCATTGCGTAAGTAGATACCCTTCTAAACATTAATATCTACTTTACGCTTCAATTTCTAGAAATAATTAGGAAGGAAAGATTAAGATAAAAAAAGGAAGTTGCATTTATTACGCACCAAATTTTAAAGTAAGTATAAATAAGAATGAGACACTAAATACGGTTAATAATTCTGAGCTATCATAATAGGTCCCGCGGCCGATAAAATCTAAATTTATTTTTAAGAAATTATTTTAACATAAATCGTAATAATATCTACTTGACAAGGTGGATGTAAATTTCAAAAAATAATAAAAAATAGAGTCGGCCAATTCAATAAGAATGAAGTTAAATCATATACAAAACTGAGAACCTATGCTTCTTGTATAGATTTTACACGCGTATGTTATCGGTCCGTTCGATAATACATTTACATAAAGTGTGTAATTGAATATTATTATAATAGTCATACTAACATGTTAATTTTATGCAAAATGCGTCGTGTCTACGTAAATTTTACACAATGTCCTATACATAATTATGGCACAAGTGTCATTATTTTAAAAATTATGTTATATTTTCATGTTATTTTACGACATTTGCAGTAATCCGCACAGAACACCGAACCTGTGGTACATAATAATGCTCAATGACGACTGAAATAAGTGTACCCAATCATTATAAAAAACTAGTTTTATCTTGTAATATTTTCCTCTTAAGTATGTACTTATATCTATAAAGATATATTTTATGTAGACAGTACTGACACAACAAGATGTATTAGAATATATGAAAAATTAATGGTCTGATCACGTAATACTGCGGTTTAATAAATAACAATAGTTTACAACTCTACCAAGGTTCAAAAATATATGTTTGAGTACCTATACGGCTAATAGGTAAATATAATGTAAGGCTGCGCTTAAAATATTATCTGTTTTATGGGAATGTGTTCATCGTAGTGAAACGATTAAAGTTAATATTAAGTACCTAAGTACGTTTACTTGATATTTCGTTTCGACTTAGAATATCAAGGATAATAATATCCTAGAGGTCAAATCGCTCCCGAATAACAACAATCGAGATAATTTTCTAATGTGAAATGAAATGCAATTTTCAGATGAAATGCAATCAACAACTTCACTATTACTTAAATAATGATATTATTATTGATATTGCACAAATTTAATCTTAATTTAGCCGCAATATTGTGTTGCTCTTACTAAGAGATATCCCCAGAATTTGTTTACATTCTAAATGTTAGAGTTTTTAGGATGTTGGGAACAGAAAGAGACTATGATTTCAAATAATTTAGAAAGACATGTTTGCTGTTTCGAGCCAAATTTAGAGATTTAAAATCAACTCTTTTTTTTGGTGACCGGTGTTAGCGTTGAGTTAGTCAGAATAGTCGGTATCAGCAGTAGTAGTCGGCCGCGCGGCGAAGTGATTGCTTGTGCCTTGTGAGTCGTATGAGAGCGGCTTTTTTCGTGTGATGCGGTCTGATTGAACCACTTAAACTCATTGAGGGAACGGGAGGTTCCCACCTTTGTGATTTGGTTTACTCTCTCAATTATGATGGTAAGAATATTTGTGTGTAATTTCGTCATATTAACATGACATTGTGACCGTTTATTTACTTTTTAAAATCCACATGTTAAATTAAAAATATTTTTGCCAAAGCTTAAAGGTGCACTTAATAATGAAGTTGAATTTCTTTTTTAATATTCTTGTTTATTATTCAAATTTCATAGTATCTTGTTAAATAGCAAATCTATTCTTTATTAAATCAACAGACGGTTCGTATTAATAACAATATTAGTCTAGTCCATGTTTTTCGTTAAAAGCCAAACTAATAGGTATCATATCAATAGTTAAGATAGATAAAAAATCATAACATGTAAAATGTAACAGCCACATAGATCCCCTTTTATTCGCCACTGTGTTCGTCAATGAGTAAATCTGACTTCGAGAGTATGACCTAATATAGATAATCATGTACTTAAGGTCAGAATTGTGTTATAAATTTTACGACAAACTAACTTTATTATCTAACCTTATATAATAAGGTAAATAAAAACAATGAGCACGTTGAGATTGATAACAAATATTATCTTAATTTTAATAACTTTGGTAATGTTAATTTATGTAAACTTTATTTAAACACGATGGTGAAAAGATTATAAATTCGTCTAAGTCCATTCCTCTACGTCTTATGGCTTAGAAAACAATAAGGCGATAAATTAATTATGTATGCTTCGTTTGTAAATTAGGTACTTCATATTACTTACCTGCTTATTGTTCAGCTCATAACTTATAATGAGATAACGGTTTGTTAATCTGGTACAGATAAATCGGGGGTGTCATCTCGAGTCAGTGTGATAACGCTTGTTCTTTTACCTTGTGATTACAGACTGCACGGTATTTGTTATTATTGTCATGCAAATGGCTTAACAACGTGAAGATGCGTAAGTAATGTTCTTCGTTTAGAAAGTCTTCACTGGCAAGAGATGTAGGTACTTGAATTTACTTGAAAGTATTCTGTGTTCTAGCAATCTGCAGAAGATTAGGATTTTGAACTATGGGAATACCTACAAATCTTTACACTCTAAGCATATGGCTATCTCTGCAGATTACGTTTCGAAAATTGAATCCTTTAAATAAGTATGATTGGCTACCTAGTAGGTACGCAAATGAAACAATAATTGAAAAAAATCGTTTCTTAAATGATTCCTTAGATAATGTAAGTACCTAAGTAACTGAGTCGAGAAAATGTAGAGACGGTACAAAAAATGTTGCTTTAACTCAGATATTCCTAATCTTTCCTTAGGTAGGGACCACGTTTGTATTATTCTTATTAGCAGGGACCACCAGAGCCAGTCTACCACGCTGGCCCAGTGCGAATTGGCAGGCAGAGTTCAATGTGCTTATTTCCCTTTCAATATTATACGTTAGCGCAGAAAGTTATGTTTGATTTCTAAAACGGAAAAGACAACGACAATATTGTGCACGAAGTAATTTTGATGTCGCTATTTTATAGTTTATGTTTAGATTACAAGGTTCTTGTTTAGTAAAAGTACCGGATAATAAGAATACAGAGCATTCATTGACAATACTTTATAGCTATAGACCGACAAAATTGTTCGACATCCGTGGCCTATCGGTATTCGCAATTTGATGATGTGCTATAAATATCGTGAAGGGGTGCCTAGTTTTTTACCCCCGACGGAATTTAGATGGTATATGCGTTTAGGGAGAGAAGAAACATTGTGAAAACGAATCTTCCACCTTATCTCCAAAACTACTGGACCGATTTACATACGGTACTATAAACACCGGAAACATTAATAAAAAAATTCTGCCAATGTTATAAATGACAACCCCTGGGATATTTTCTTGGTTTAGGTAAGGTAAGGTGGGGTAAGACTAACACACGGGGCAAGACTAACACTCTATTACCTCGATATGCACTTGAAGAAAAGACATGTGTGTGTTTTGACCGAGAACATTTAAGTTTGTTCTATCTTACAGACTGGAAGAATTTCGTATTTAAGCTATACGTATCGAGATAATAGACAGTGTTAGTCTTACCCCACCTTACCTTATATCATTTTCTCTGAGTCGGGGGATATTTCATTCTTTTTTACATACACTTTTTCATCTGTTACGGGTAATTAAAAATGTTTTATTGTAACCCAAATAATTGTACGTACCTTCAATAAGATTTGTTTATACATATATCGTAGTGACAATAATACGGATCACCGCACAGGGTAAGAGAAAAAATATGCCGTTAAGTAGTGATGCAAGAGTAAACCAAAACTACTAAGTACCTACCTATTTAACTAAACCATGTGTAATAAAGTTCTTTGTTTTTAATTATCAATGAAGTAGATAGTAACAAATAAAATAATACTACTTCATTGTATTATTGTTTGTATTCCGAGATAACAGATGTTCAATATTATTAATGGTTCCTTCTGAATGATAGTAATAATTTCATTTTTAATAGTTGTGTTTTTAATTTGATATAAAAGGATATGTGGGCTAAACTTGAATTTGTTGAACATGATAATATCCAACTACGATGTATTGTTAACTCAGATTTACAATAATACTGCTGATATTTCAATTAAACTGCATTCTACGGTCACCGACGCTTTTAAGCGTCCGGGTTTTCACCAGATCCTTTTCGAATATTTGCCCGGAGGTCCCCAGGACTAAGAGAAATCCGAGTAAACCCAGACGGATGTCAGTCCTATCCATGGATTTATTCTGATGGATGGTTGCTGTTAGCCTTATTGGTTTTCACAGCTTCACACGGACAGATTCTATCCGTGGTTAACGATCACTATTTACTCGTCTACTTATATATATAAGATTAGAGTTATATGTATACATATAATATACATAATATATACTTATACATAATTATACTAACAACACATTGCTCGTACCCGGTTTGATCTTCACAACGGAGCGACCTTGATTTAACATTTATCGGTATAATTACCTAAACGAAAGTGCAAGTTTTGCAACAAGATATAATGAATTCTCGATAAGGAAAGTGAACACTAATTAGTTCGGCTCTTTGCTGTACCTAATGTCGATAATCTCATGAAAATATTATACCGATTGCAATCGTATTCGTAACTTGCGGTTTATCTTTACTATCCGAAAGTACAATGCTTACTCGATATTAATTTATATAGTTTGTGCTAGTAAAACTTAAAAGTAAATAAACTATGGAATGCAATTTAATGTATTGTATTTCTTAATAATGTAACTAAAATGTCGTATATATACATAAATTATTTATCTTTAGATTCCTTTATTAGAACATAACACTCACATATGAGTTTGAGATTTTGCATAGTTACCTATACGTTATGAGTTAAGGTCCGATTTCATCAACAGAGCGGGTTTTCTAGTTTAATTAAATATAGCGTAATTTTATTTACAGGTTCGTCATCACATACTCGCTTTAGCGTTGCTGATCGGCCTTATAGAGTCATCACCGTCGCCTCCTACTGACCGAAAAACGTTCACCTTAGAAGAATTGATACCGCTCAATGTTGATTTTTTTCCTAAAAGATTGTCTGCAGAATGGATTTCAGGTAACATTCTATATTCGAAATTCAAAATATATAAGGTAAGGTGGGGTAAGACTAACACACGGGGCAAGACTAACACTGTCTATTATCTCGATACGTAGGTATAGCTTAAATACGAAATTCTTCCAGTCTGTAAGATAGAACAAACGTAAATGTTCTCGGCTAAAACACACACATGTCGTTTCTTCAAGTGCATATCGAGATAATAGACAGTGTTAGTCTTGCCCCGTGTGTTAGTCTTACCCCACCCTTAATAATGTTTTAGATAAAGTGCTTAATTTTTTTCTTTAATAAATAGACAACGTAACAGCTTGGCTTGGGAAAGTACTTTTGAATTCAATGCTTTAGTCAGACACCAATGAAACAAAAGACAAAGAGTTTATTAAATTGTTCGCCTAATACTTCCTTTACTTCTTCTTTATTTCTTCTTTCTCGACGTTTCTCAACAATCTTCACACTATAACGCTTTAAATAACAATTTCAACAAGCATTTTTTACAACATGAAACATGAAAAACAGTTATTCCCATTCATAATTAGATGTTACGGATCTAATCAGTTACGTAACTTAATTTTATGATTCAATGTTGTAATTTATGGTGTAATTTCAGATTCCAAATACATTGCTGTAGAGCCAACCGGTGTCAATATGTACGATGCCAAAAGCAATTCATCTGTCATACTTTTAACATACGATGAAATGGTAAGAGAGAAGTTGTTTGTTGTTTTTGTTATTTACTCTCAGACCATAAAATATATAGACTCAGTCTTCGAAACAAAAGAACGGTAGTAAAAAAAAACATAATAGAATAACAAATAATAACGTTTTTTGGTAGATACATTGTTTGGCAGACTTTGCTCAGTGACATGTATCAACTCTTTAAAAAAATTTACCTCACATTTTGTTCTGAAGGCTGAGTCTATAATATATTTTATTATAATATGACTCCACGATCATATCCTCAGTATCCCCTACAGAGGATGATAATGTTTGTGTGGGGTAATTATAACAAATTATTTTTGTTTCAGTTTAATCTAACTCCTTATGTGATGTCTACATTTTCCAATGACCAGAAATATCTCTTGTTAACGACCAATAAAAAAAAGGTTAGTATGGATTTAAAATATATAAATAAATATTTAAATAATTTGTAAATCTAAGTGTTAAAGAGATTTAATATAATAGTGAATCAAACGACTTTCCCGTTTAGGATGTGTCTAAATTCATTTTAAGTCGAAATAATCATTTCCTTTTGAGGTAACTTCTGTTTTTGATAAACATTTACTATCTAGTACCTATATCTTATAGCGAAGATCGTTCGTACATTAAATTACACGAGTCGTCAGCAAGGCTACGAGCTAGCGTAACAGCTTCAAGATTACTTAAATGAAATCAAAATGACGTTTAAATCATAGATTTATAAAAATATTTTTCCTTATAAGTATTTCTTTTACTTGTTATTGAACAGTTACCGATAGTTACATGATGTCATCGCTTCTCTCTCTGAAGTCGCATTCTTTATTACTGAAGGTCGTGTCCTGCATGAAAGTTCTCATCATCGCTTCAACTAATTCTTATTGTGACTTTCCTTGAAAAATTATATTATTTTCAGCTTCTAACGTAATAAAATCATTCTCTCATAGTTCTGCTTTGTAATTTGTTACTATTAAATTTAAATAATTGTCCTATTATCGTTTCAAAAGTCATTAACGTTACACATGGAACATGTTGCTTCATCCGTAATATTCGTAAAAGTGTAATTATCATTACGAGTTGTAACTGCAATTGCTGATGCATTCACTTTATTAAATCGTACGAGATTTGCTCTAATAGTCAAGTATGCAAAGCAGGGGAAATAAAATCCGGATCTTAGTCGTAGGGATATGAATATGCAGTAGATTACGAGGCAAGCCATCGAGTTATTAGCATTTTAAATTCAGCAGGATAATAATTCGATATGGGTCAATGCAACCGCTCGCTGCAAAACTGACATTCAGAATTTTACCTACAATTACTTTAAATTAAGCACGTTTAGAAGTAAAACCTTTCGATACGTGAGAAAATACAATACTGTACTAAATCGAAATAATTGTATAAGTACCTATATTTTTTACAGATATATCGTTATTCGACCTTAGCGGAGTACGCGGTGTACAACCTTGAGGCGAAGTAAGAGAAACATTACAAAAACTTAAGTTGCAGTTTTGTTCGTAATAATACAATTGATGAAGTACTCGTGCGTTACAGGACAGTATCTCGGATAGGTCAAGGGCCTCTGCAGGTGGTTATTTGGGACAGTGGACACGGATTGGCCTATGTTAAGGACAACAATGTGTACTATATACCAGATGTAGCTCATCCGGATATAGTCGCGGCTCTTACGACAGCCGGTATACCGGGAGAAATGTACTACGGAGCTACGGACTGGATTTATGAAGGTACAATAGACCTCTATATCAAGTTGTATAGTCAATATTTAAAAAAATAAAAACTTTGGAGTAGAAAAATTTGCTTTAACGTAAGAGTTTACAATACTGCGTGCATGTGTAATTTTATTTTGCCAGTCTATTAACAACCCAATATCATCGTTGTAATAAAAAAAAAAAATGTTGGACTTTTCCTATTTTGTAAAATTATTTGTTTTTTAAAGACGAAGTTCTATGGTCATGTAAACAAGTATTTTTCTTTAAATACTGCCGTTATATAAATCGATTTTATGATTTTTTATTATATCTGTGTGAGACGTCTCCAAGCTGGACTCGTTTATACCTACCTATCTATGTAGTGAGGATCTGATGATGTGTTGTGAAGATAAACAGTGGAACTGCTGAATGGATGGGAATAAGAACCGTTTTGAAATACTTATTATTGATAATATAAACATTAGAACCCAGTCTTATTGTTCACAATCTCAGGAACTATTCATGTATCTGAGAGAGAAAATACGTAACTTGTCAACCATAACAAAATCAATTCTTGACGACTATTCCCATCTTTACTTATTACATCCGTAAGGCCCTTTATTTTTTATTTTTTTATGATGTTAACATCATCGCAACTACGAAGGAAAAACGTATAGGTAACTAATTACTTACATTACACAATATTTTTGTTTAAAAAATATCCCAGCATAGATTTACCAAACTAGCTACATGAGAAAAACAATATAATAAGAAATACCTTTAATTTTACGTTTCTACTAATCTATTAATGATCTATCTTTATGAATACTAACGAAGCATAGAAAAAAAATAATTATGTCGTCCGAGTGTGACGCCACTTTACACGCGACTGTTATTTATTTAAACAATTTAATAGTCGTATCGTTAATTATAAATGTTTTGTTATGGACATGTTAATTGAATGCTATTTATTTTGTGTTTTAATGTCGCTTTCTCAGGAGAATTAAGTTTTATTTGCGACTATTTATGTTTGTTTATTTATGTGCAAAGTGTGTATTTACTAAGTATCATGTCATTCTATTCATTCGTTAAAAAACTGGGTAATCATTTT
>LGAG01000257.1:164824-177587 GCA_001278395.1 Lerema accius
CCTGTGTCTGACTCGCACACATGCAACTGTCATTCATCCCGCTGCAGTTCGACTTGCTAGTATTCGCGTCCGAACCTTCCCCGAAGCCAGCACGTTCGTTCGAAATTGTGATCCCACTTCTTCCGGTACCGACAAAGCAACAGTGTTTTTGAGAACTGGTAAGATATCAAACACGTAATAATTAGTGTTAGAAAATATTTTCGGTGTTTCAAAAAGATTTATACATGAAAGACGCTATATTTATTAAAAGTTTTGATTAGTGGAATTAACTATCCCATCAAAATTGGACCATAAATAGGAATAAAAAACGGTTGAGTTATGTTAATCGTGTGTTTTCACAAAATCTGTAAGAATATATTGCGTTTTAGCTCATAGAAATTGTCATGAGAGAAAAGAGCAGTTGTACTGGCCACATGCCAAATACCGACCGCGCGCATCTTTTACTAAGAGAATATTTTAGAAATATTAGAGATATATTGTAAGAAAACATATTTTAAATGAACTCACTCGTATTTCGGACGTGTTACATCGTAAGTCAATGTTTAGTTCAGTAGTGAGCGAGAAAAGCCGCGTGTAATTTAGTTGTTTTCTATCATCTCTACATCGTTTGGAACAACTAAAATGAATGAAAAGATGTGAGGTATAATAAGAAAACAATGTTAAGAAATACTGATAATTTGATTTACTTTCCCTCCCAACATGTGAGATACGCAATTTAGTCTTTCATCGACGTGAAATGTTTAGGAGTGGCCACAGCGTAGCACTTCGCTCTCGTAAATTGTAACTGAAAGGGCGCACTCGTAGCTCATTGCGTAGAACAAGATTTTTGGAGATGTGAATTAAATTGAACCTATGTTATGACTTCATTGTTAAATTATTGTCAAAGTTGTAATGAAACAGAGACTATATACAGGAATCTATTACAATCCACGACTCTTTTATAACCAGATTATAAGATTATCTTTATACATCCAGTGTTACAGTTTCAGCCACTTATGAGGTAAGGTTTCGGGCACGTATTTTCATTATGAACCGTAAGTTCTGCGATCATTTCTGTTAATCCATCGAGGCTGTTAAAAATCTTGTTAATTATACAACGTCATAACAATTGACAAATGATAATACATAAGTGTATGCTTAATCACGTGCATTGAACTTAATTATAAATGAATATGTGCTTGTAGTTGAAGTTTAGCTAAATACAAAGCCTATATCCTCTCAACTGTGTAGGTACGTCATAACAAAGATACAAGAGAAAATTTAATAGTGTCACGAATGTTATAATATAAACTATGTACATGCATCTGAATCAAATTGTTCATGTGGAACTAATTTGAATACAATTTAATAGGCTCGCCAAATTGACAGTTCAATTCTAGAACTGCAGAAGTTGGGGCAATTTGTGGACTATCCCTAGAGAATTTCTCTCGTCTAATTGCTCCCTAGGCCTTACTGCCAACTAGTTGAAACAACTGCCTACATTTAAAACTAATATATTATTGCCTTATACTTCATATTTTAATGGAAAAACGATCATAATAAATATATGCCATAAATATTTGAATTGCATGTCTCACCTGATGCAATTAAGTGTCCAGTGCAATGCGACTGATAAAAACCATATTTATATAATAGGGTGAAATTGTTTTAAAATATTTCTTTTATGATAGTTTTATATAAATATAAATATTTAATGAAACATGAGAAACAGGACCCGAGAAATACGATGTAGATTTATTTACTAACAGCACAAAACAGGAGGACGAAAAAATCTCCAAAACGTTTGGTCTGCATCTTTACTCTAAAGGTAGGAGTTAAACCGAAGAGAAATAAAACAAGAAAACTGTAAAAATATTTTGGGAGATAACAAATGAAAGCATTTAAAGCATGCCAAACAAATGCCACTTCACTTGAGAAAACAAAGGACACTAAGCGCACACTTAAATTTTCAGCTAAAAATTTTCTAGAACATTGTTGTATTTTATATCTTTTAAAGTTGTAAACATTGCGTATCTTGTAATGGCTTGTGAATTTGGTAGTATTTATTCATAATCTAATATGATACTAACAGAACTTGAATATTGAAGATATTCTTTTTGCCCATCCGCATATAAATAAGAAGGAAAATACACTTTTCTTGTCTGTCCTTAGCATTTGCTTTTAGCACTGACTTTCAGCCATTTGCACCACCGTTTAAGTTGGAAGTATCATACTTGAGCTTACTCGCCTAACGTTTAATGCATAAACTACCTCAGCTCGAGACAAATTGCATCTTCCTGATAAAGAAGAAGCTTTAAAAAGATTGCTTTGCGAGTAAAGTAACTAAGGTCTAAAGAAAATTTTACTCTTCTACAAACTCATTTATATGTATAGTTATAAATCTACCTACTTGAATTTTGCTTACAAAAATACGTCACTAAGTTAGTGATAAATATAATTAAAAAGAAGCTATCATAATCATTTACAGTATAAATTTATGTTTGTTTGACCCACTTTCTCGTAGCGTAAAGAGCTCTAATATTCAAATAGATAAATCAAGTGTCTAGTCCTGCCGACTTCTTGCATGTAAAAGATTGATGATCATAAGTTTTTGCAAAATGTAATGGTGAAGTATGACAAAAGTTGCTATTTTCGCGGATTACTAAGGCTGTTGGTGTAATTTCAAATATAATAATACTTGTTAAGTATAACAATCAAATTCTACTTATACCAATGACATTGGCGAAATTGCTATGTTAATTAAAATGAATCTACTGCAGTCCCAGATTACATGAAAACGTTAAGGAGGAAATTGGTTTTTATCGTTCTATGGGATTTGCTTGGCTTGGACTCAAGGTTGAAGTATTATAAAGTTGAAGTTGATATGAGGAGTAATTTGTTTATTGTTAATGTTAAAATGCCATGTTTAAGGCGTGTGGAGTTCTGCGGCTAATTCCTTTGAGAGAAGTTTTTTACTTCTGTTTTAACGCAAACCGTCACACGCTTTTAAATTTAGCTTTGAAACATTATCAAGTAGCGAACTTAGTAGTAAGCATTTTAAATTTACAACAAAATTCTTGCTATCCGGCATGTTACAGTTGCCAGTGAATGTAGAGAACATTCATAGGGAATTATAAATCAGTTAACACTAGGATCTAACATTTTCAAAATGATTTGTTACAAATAAAATAGAAACATCAAAGTCGAAATAACTAGGTTATTAGCTCCTGTTTCAGTGATTATTTCGAACAGTTTCCAAGTTTGATTTATCCTGAAGGCACAGCTAACGTAGTTGGCAATTATATTACGATCTCGAGTACATCTTAGTAAAACTAGCGCAGTCACGTCCCTGTGTAAGTGCTTTTATATCAGCATAGATATGAGTTTTACGTAATACGCCAGAGGCGTTATTATATAGGGCTGTAGATCTACGTCGTATACAGGAAACAGGAGGATCGCTAGATTAATTAATAATAGATTAATCAACCAGGCGCTTATAACTGTTCGGTTGTCTCGGCCGTAAATGCTCCACTCAGTAAAGCAACTTTTGGCGTAATTAACCAACGGAAAGATGAGGGCTAGTGGTTATCGTTCAATTTTACGAACAATTATGTAATGAGGAGAACTCTTTGAACTACCTACTACAATACGGTTTGTTATCAACAAATTCTGGTATCGTATTCGATTTAATAATAACGATCTTACTATATGATTTATATCCTGTGGCCACCATACAGTACGAGTAGGACAATGCAAGTTGCTGTCGGTTTCTTTAATAGCTATGAGACAACTGTACTGCATTCCTACTGAAGCTAATCAAACAATACTTATTACGTGAAATCTTATGAATGTTCTGATCAGTCTAGATATGACATAAAATGAAGTAGACACAATGAACAATGTTTATAAAAAGTCTATCATAAAGGGATAATCTAGTTACTGAATTAGAGTTACGTGTTTGGAGATTTTTGCAGGAGGTGTTTGCAGATTGATGCTCCTATCTTGTTATTTAAAATACCGTCATAAAAAATATTATGGAACAGAGTGTGCAATTTGTAACCTGCCAATCGTGAAACGAGACGGGCTTGATATATACGCTCTGTTGTAAAGATACGTTGTTCGTAGTAATGTACCAAGATATAAAAGCTTAATGCTTTTTCTGCTGCTGTTATTTTACTACTATAGTTCTAGAATATTGTCTTACCAAATAAAAACCTTAAAGGTTTTGTACATTCTGTTTTAAAGGTATGCTGGATTATGTCTGTATTGTACTAGTACACGAACGTATATTCGATTAATTATTATATTACATAAGTATTTTTAAAGACTTGTAATAACGTAAATATATTTTTTTGTTTCAGATATCGGGCGAAAACTCATTAAGACTTACAAGTAAAAAGCTGAACTTATCATTATTATACTTAGATCAAGATAATCAAAAGGTTGTAAAGTAAAAGTGGTTTTAGTGCTTGCCCCTACCGTTGGTGTTTTGGATATTTTAAATAATTTAAAGTGCCTCATCGTCTTACGTTTAGCTGTAGATAGGATAATCGAATGTTCGAGATATAGTGACTATAAAAATATAAATAAATTTCGTAGTGTGCGGGTTTTATCGCTATTCAGTGAACAATATTGTACGGGTGGAAATCTTAATTCGCCGAAAGATCGGATGTTCCTCGATAAAGTTATAAAGGTAAGACTACTCTATTTTTGGAATTTATGTGTTGTATCTGGCAAGGAGTACATTATTAACTGACTTCCGTACAAAATCGTAAACGCACACTGTGGAATTAATGGATAACATTTGCAATCTAACCGACTATGAAATGCAAAACGCTGGATGATTGTCAATCAGTTACACTTAAATTATTATCACGCGAATTCTATTCGCGTTCATTAAAGGAAATATTAATAAACATAATATAGATACAAATAAAATTTATCCAAAAAAATTTATAAACTGCACTTAACTCTCAAAAGCTCATAAGAACTTAACAATAAAAACATTAAATAAATTTGTAACTTTTTAACTTTACAAATAAAACCTTAAATAGTTCTAAATCGAATTAAATAAATAGATAACTCCATCTAATCAGACATTTTTTTTTCTTTTTGAATGTAATAACCTAGTGATTTATTCATCGCTTCCTATTTCTTAATAAAACACTTATCTATTATTACTCTGGCGACACTCCAACTGTCGCGACATTCGCCGTGGCCTTCGAAAAGGTTAATTATTCTGATCGTGTTAGTATTTCCATGTATAATTAGTCAAACACTATTTCTGTAGATTTTTTCTCTAATACAGATCCACAATAACAAACTTCTTACACTACACCACACTTCAACAAGGATCTTATCATGTACCTACAGTCACGAGCAATAATATCTAACTCCCCCTATATCTATAACATCTGAACCTACCAAAGACAGTGTAAATATCCATCCGAAGGCGACAATTATAATATAAAAACATAAGCATAATTGATGACTGTATCCTAAGGTGGCCATGGAACTCTGTAACAAAGCTACATAACTCCGTCAAAATTGGACTCGTTTCATTATTAATTAGGAGTTATACCTAATAATAATTTTAGCGGTTTTCTACGATTGGCTGAACAAAATATAATCGATATGAAGCAAATTATAAAATTACGAGAGAGCATATTGTGAAGACTGACAAACATAATCAAAGTATTCATAATTAACATACAAAAAAAATAACGAAAGCACTTAAATTGCAAGCATATTTTTGTTGACTACTGTTTATCATTAAAAGTAATAAAATTCAATTTAGCCTTAAATAGCAAAGCTTATCTTTGTGAAAAGGAAAAAAAAACGGAGCATCATCAGATGAGTGCTTTCACGAGCGTCGGTTGGAGAGGCCCCTTATGTGAAGCGAAGATCTACTTAATACTTCAAGCAAATATAACAGTTTCAGTGCCAAATGTCATAATTAAACATGCATATCCTGAGCGATCAGAGTAAATGTTAACAGTTATTATTACCTGACTGCCACAAATGCAGGGTAATGTTATTCGAATGTACCTATGTATGTATGGCCATTTCTTTGACTCGCTCTACAATCCAAGCTTGACGTATTTTGACATAGAAAAGGAAAGGAAGAATAAAACCATGTAAGGTAAGGTGGGGTAAGACTAACACACGGGGCAAGACTAACACTGTCTATTATCTCGATATGCACTAGAAGAAACGACATGTGTGTGTTTTAGCCGAGAACATTTACGTTTGTTCCATCTTACAGACTGGAAGAATTTCGTATTTAAGCTATACGTATCGAGATAATAGACAGTGTTAGTCTTGCCCCGTGTGTTAGTCTTACCCCACCTTACCTTAATTGTTTTTGTGATACAACAATATTTTCTACGCATTTTTAAGACACACACACTCGGAACTTTATTCTGTTATTACTAAATTTGTATATAAAAAACCATTTCATAAAAAATCTAATTCAATATAATAAAAATATTTTTCTGTTACAATGACAAAATATTTAAAGATGTAACAAAAATTGTTAATGCTAAATTGTACCTATGTTACCTAATAATTTATTTTGTTCTTCCTTAAAAATCTCTTTTTCAAGATTCAACGTCAAAGCGATCTGAACCTTTTGTAACAGGGAAGTGATATCCCAAATATATTTTACTTTTCAGACAAAACAAAACTTTTTATTTGAGTTTCAACAGCAACAAATAAGTGATCTTTTTGTTCGCTTACTCTATGTCACTCACGGCTTTCATCGTAAAATTGGTAAATAACTTTTTCTCATACATTTTTATTTATGTAACAATAGAATAATAGCAATATTTAATCATGAAGATATCTAATATGACATTTATTTTAATATAACATGTACCTAGGTATACTTATATACATATATGTGTATTCTATAATGATAAATATACATTTAAAAGTAAGTTCTCCATTTCTCGTTTCAACTGTACCTAAGTTTATTTTTAACGCAAAAAGAATATAAAAGTATGTAAAAAGAAATAACAAAATTATTGCTAGTGTATCATGGAAATATGTTATTTAATTCAGTTCAGCTTATTCATCTAAAAAGCGACACTTATAAGCCTATTTCGCACGTCGACCGTTTGATCATTCTGTGTGTAATTCAGCTGAAGGGCCATTATGTCCATTAAATACCGGAAAATTACCTGCAACACGGTTTAATGTACGAAATTCGCTGCAACGGTTTTCGTATTGTTCAGCTGTAAAGCTCTTTGCAGACCTCAAAAGGCTTTATTGGTTATTGGAATAATTAAGCAAGAAGTTACTTTTGATAATATGAATATTAAATGTGTCAAGGTCTTTATATTTCCCGTATATATTTTTCATCATACATTTACTTATCATAGAGGGGGGCTGTAGTTAAGTATTAATTTACAAAGTCAACAAAAGTTTAAGTATTTCTTTCTTTTTTTATCTCACTATTAGTAGACATTGGCCCTTCTTCTAATAACATGAAACTTAAGTTATTCCGTAAGATTTATCGTAATGATGTATTAAAATAACATAAGGTTTCTAAAGGTTTCTTTTTTTTTTTAAATCTGTAATTTAAATTTGATTTTACAAAGAACATTATTTTTCATTTAGAAAAGCGAACAAAATGAAATTTCGCCTAGATTAATATTAGAACAATGTTCAGCTATACAATAATTGTAATTCACGTATACAACTAACAATATTAATGTAGCACACTAAAATGATTGATATTCACAATTTACCAACGCCTTGTAAATTGGTAACGGTTAGTTTTTATTCCGAACACCATTATAGAATAAAAGAATTGGAAATAAAGAGCTTTTAAGTTTCGAACGCTGGCTTTGTGGGCGGGCGTGGCGCAGGCTTCAATCAGCAACAGGAAATGGAACCTAATTTACATTACAGCTGAACCTTCCTGCTAATGACACCTGCGTCGGGCTCTCGTGTATCGTAATTTAAACTCGAAACAGTGCATGCATGCTTATTATTGAATAAACCACGTATAATTAAATTAACACTTTCAATTAAGGTAAATTTCACACAAATATACAAAAAAAATATGTAAAAATACCACAAAGGTTGTTTGCGTAGTTTTAAAGAATAAGGATAATATCATCATTAAATAGCAGAATATGTCATCTATATCCAAGTTATATTATACTGAGCGTTGAGCCCAAAAACTTGTGTAATTTAAAATTCGAAAGTTTGTATGAAAAAAGTCTGAGCCCTATATAATTAAGTTATTTCTATTTCTCCTTGAAATTCACATTTGTTCGTTTTAATTGTTAATAAAACTATAATATTTCTTATATAAGAAATCAGATGAGTCATAAATTACCCGAAAGGAATAATTTTGAGGGTCAAGGTTACTCTAAAGGTCACTCAAATGTATCTGCCCTTACCATTTAATATTATGAAATAAACCTATGTAACAGATTTAGCTATTACTTGTTTTAATGAATATTTATATCTTCGGCGTTCACATGTGAAATGTATTAATATTAATGTTTATAGTTTCTGTTAAGTTATAGGTAGCCTTAAGTAGAGTATGAAATAATTTAATGTAATTTGATATAGATGTTTGAAGAATAAAATGTGTTTTGATGTCACATAAAAAAAATACCTATTTATTGACGTAATTATTAACGTTTATACTTTAAATATTTTATTTTATTTTAAATTACATTTAACTGTATAATTAAGTTTTTGCTGATTAATACCTATTATAAAGGGTAAATTTTACTGTAGTCATCGCTTAGGTACTATTAGTCGGTAATTGCACACATTTACAAACGTAAAGTATTTACGCAAAAGTGTTTACAAATAACCAAGAAACTACATCCACTTACTGGATGATTCCTGCTATCACGTACAAAGCGATACAAAGGCATTTTGAGGGGTCCTCAAAGCTGAACCTTGAGCAACGAATTCTTTTTTCCTTAATCAAAGATTTCCAGAGGGATTTACCATTTCGAGCCAAAAGAAGAGGTGATTCAATCAAGGAGATAAAGATCTTCTTTTGTTATAGAGAATCAAAGAATGAAAAGGTATTTCAAAAACAATACAGTTCTTTAAAAGAGATTCTGGAATTTAATCGCTATACATCCACAAGTTGCAATAAGGTCAGAAAATATATAAAATGCCACCTAAAACATATGAAAATGGTTTCGGAAACAGTAAATGTATGCTGATACAACCAAAGTTGGTTTTCGTTCTGAGATCTGTAAATACATACTCGTAATTTTAAAAAGTAATTTAAAAGAAATTCTCGTATATATAGAGAGTGGCAGCATCGATTTTACAAAGGATTGAACACTATATAACTTTATACTATTATTATATTGGTTTGATCAGTCATTTTATCTTCAGTCAGTATCTCTGAATGAACAAACTCATTTAAGCACAGAAATACTTTACTTTGTATTGATTTCCTTCAATATAAATGCAAGAACACGTTCCTTTTCTAAAACAAGTAGATGAAAGCATGTGCAGATATTTTCCTAACAACATAAACCAACAGTAGAACTGCTGGATTTTTCTCTTTAGAATACCCGGGATAGTTTTGTTGGACGGAGCGGGAATATCCATAATGCTCACAGTATTTTACAGAACCAAGCTTGCTACATACAGTGCTATTGTAAATAAATAAATAACATGCATTTACAACAACAAAATGTAGACACATTTTGTGTTATTGTTTTTTGTAGACACACTTTAATCATCATGACAAACATTTTTTTTGCCTGTAATAAAACGTTAACAAGCATTTTCTAAATACATTAAACATATCTAAATCAGTAAAACATCAATGAATACAACAATATACAATTTTATTTATTACACTAAACTCCTGGATACTTTGTTTTGAAATGAATAGAAAACATTATTCGTTATTATTAACACCACCATGAAAGCAATTTAAAGATGAAAGGGCGGGTTTAAAGCATTCTCTGCCAGGCAACAATTCAAATCTCTGTAACATTGTCACATTATATGATACAAGCTACCAGCTACAAAGTTATTAGAATGCTGTAAAGAGTTTAAAAACTTTACTTATTTCAACAGCAACAAAATACTGCATCCTTTGTTCACGAGAGTTTGAGGCGGGACTTAAAAATTGTCTTTTCACGGAGGTACGAGTTTACACGTTTTTAGAATCACTCGGTGTTCCTAAAGAGGATACATATCCTTTCTTTAACTAATAAATCTCTAATGAATGACGTAATATAGTCTCTCAGCTAGCTAGTACTTTATTAACGTCACCGAGTCATTACTGTTACTCGTAGTTAACATTACTGAACTCATAATGACTTGAAAAATAAAAACTCAAAGGAAGTAAAATTCCCCGACTCCTCTTAATTTATTCTTATAAATATGATTTCCATGTATGTCAGCTCGTAAAGTACAATATAACATACGTTATGTTACGTTGTATGTTATATTATACCTAGGTATATTTATAATAACGTTAATGTTATTCTTACTATTCAATACTTTAGCGGTTGAAGTTTGGATGTTCGGTGTACCCATATATTATTTGAGTTTGTTATTGTACGCCGCGAAACATTTTTGAATTTCCGGAGTTTCCGGCTTTCATACAGCTCAATAGCGAAAATCATTATTTCAAAGTACCTATGTTATATTATATTTTAATACTTGCATGTTTTCAACCACTATTCAAAATTGCCAGCTGAGCATTAAATTCATGCTAATAAATATAAGTGAAAATATAATGTTGAGTTGTAAATATAGAGCGATTTGTAATTAGACCAGAAAGAAAGAGAGATGTCTTCTTTCACGATATTTTTTACTTTCTCATAAGTTTGGTTTTTAGATGCCATGAAGAAACTAGGACAACTATCATAAAACTACCTCATTATACCAAACAGGGTAATCTTAGCAACTGACACACTTTACGAGTACATCACGACACGTCAATTCTATTACACGGAGACGTAAAACGTATTTTAGATCGTAATATTTATCGGGAAATGCTTTTTTGAGTTTGAGCGCCGGAGTGAATCATTTTAACGCCGACTGTGAATGTAATATACATACGTACATATCTAAATATCAATTATAATTTGAATGTATTGTAATAATTATGATTATTAGGTATTACATTGTAAAATTTAATCTTATATTTAGCATTTCGCCTCATCTATTGGCAGCAAGCGATATGATGTTAGATTTTATATCTCTGCTAAAATTATAATCAATAATACGAGATCCGTATTAAAGGGTTAAAGTGTTAAGCTGAATATTATCTTATATTACTCATATTTTTTACTGTATATATATAATTAGTTTGAGTAGTTATATAAGTCTAAACTGATTTCATTTTCTATTGCATATGAGGTACCAATGTACCTAGAAATTGGGTCCTACTCGTAGTGTGAATTAGGACGTCCATCTATAGACTAGTATGCGATGTCTTGGCACTCGAACATGTACAGAACATCGTCCAATGAATTTGAAAATCGCTGCAGCTGAGTCAGCAAATCATCTTTTATTGTCTCTACAATAAAGGTTTTTTGACTAATTTTTGTTTCAATCGGTGTTTCGAATTTGTTAAAATGTAAATAATAAGTAATCCGCAGAAGGTATCAATTATATATTATTATTTATTGTTTAAAACCTATAATTGTAAATTGATGATGAAAGATAAAAATGTTAACAAACCTCACTTTTACTGAGAAATAACCTTACTGTACTCAGTCAATCATTAATTTTACCAACTAATATCAACAATTTTAAGCAAAACTACAGCGAAACGTCAGGGAATTTGCTTAACGGATAGTAATCCGGCAAAGTTACGACGTAGCTACGACACGACAACGAATGTATCCGTGCAGTCTGCGTATCTCAATATAATATGGCGTTAATGTGAGTGTATAGCGTTTAGAGTATAGCGTAGCGTTAATATAACGTTTTGTAGATGGCAGCACCGTCATTCATACGCCACTTGGAAGTCAATTGCAGTCCTGTAATAACGTTGTAGTCCAATAATGTTGCTAACAATAGGGAAATTATAGAGCCTCATACTCGATAGCATTACATGCGCTGGGTTTAGAATTCCTAGAACCTGTCATTCCGTCATATACAGTAATCGGTTTCATCCATTGTCTGTACCAACAATACCTACATTCAGCCAATTTACCCCTTTAGCATTTCACATTAACTCTTAACTGAGCAGATTTAATGCTTAACATCGAGGCTTTTACAAATAAATCGAAAGTTAAAAATTAAAATACAACAATAATTTTATCTTCACAAACAATGCGTAGTGAAATATATGACATGCCTACATAATATTTTACTTCGATAATGGTAAGTGTCTTCAATGATAGTAAGTACCTACCAGCTACCAGATATATCTAAGGCAAAGTATAGCTCGCGCAATTAAAGAAGGGAAAGTTGGGCGTTCCCGTAGGTATTGTTGTCTCTTTTTAACACTATTCTTGAACTCTTCAGTAGGGTCAGCAAAAAAAAAAATTTTAACCATGGATAATAATTTATTATTTATTCAAAATTTATATTTACATCTCTATATGAATACTAATGTATAGAAATTTACTATTTATTTAATGTAATATATTTAGACAGCATGAAATTACCTTAGTTACACCAATTAAGCTGAGAATAAAATTAAAATTTACGTAAAAACAATGAAAGCTAATTATTCATTTTGTTTGCTGGCCTTATGCGATTTTATTGTCAAAAAAAGTCACGCCTATCTTACTTGATAGGTTGATTGATACACCAATGAAATTTT
>LGAG01000257.1:180909-197394 GCA_001278395.1 Lerema accius
TAGTTATAGCATTGTTTAGATTTTTCTCTGAACTATTTGCGAGGATCTTTTGTTTAAATATCAATTTGGTCTCACTCGTTTTGAGGTAAGTACAATTTGTAGGATCAATCAGTGTGATCTTGTTTCTTTGTTTTGTGGGTTAAACTATCAATTTATCAAAAAATTCTTGCACTGTTGTTCTGGTGTTATAGAACCTGAAAAATGCACTTTTGATTATTTTTTTACTCACTCATACATAATCCGAAATCAAATTTTCGCTATATACCAGCGTCATTCAATCAATAAACCCAAAACACAACGTAATGTGCACAAATTCAATCGCTTCCCGCCCAGTACATTGCGAGGAAATTGGATGTGACAAACTAACAGACAGGACACGTGTGATTCTATATAGCTTTGAATGCTGTATTGATATTTTTATAGGGTACAAATTTTACAAGACAATGACAAGTGTTTTAGAAAATGGGGGACGACCGTAAATTGTTTAGATTTATACATCCTGAGTAAGCGATCTACTAAATCGGTTTTATCAAGTTTTGTTTTAAATTCTTGTTTGCCGGCTTTAAACTCGGGCTAAAAAGAAATAACGAGCTACGGCTCTTGTTACTTCTTGTTCTGCGCCTGACTTTTTCAAACCTTTCCGAAAACAATTTAAATTGTTAAGTTGATAATTTAATTCTTGAACTATTCGTCCTGACCCACGATTTCGTGCTCGTGAACTTTCAAATGACTCTTGACTTGACACTCAGTACTTGTGATAATATGCTGGTAAATAAGAAGGTAGATATTAAATAATGTGGTACGCCCCCTATCCCAGTATCTGTTTTCTAGTAAAATGTAGTGAAATGTATTAATCTTTATACAGAATAGAGAACCTAGACACGATTAACAATTTTGTTTAAATATAATATATTGTATTATTTCCATTTACAGAAAAAGATCGAGCACAAACCATTAAACGAAAGCGAATTGCATCGGAAAGCAATTTCTCACAATATCAATACTTAATATTTTACAAATCCTTTTTCAAAGTCTACTCCGATCAAAGTTAAGAATCCAATATCACGTCCTGCCCCTTTAGGAAATACGAATGAGTTCAATTTTATCAAATATAATATCACGGAAAGGTAAATTGCGAACGATAAAATATTGTATCTCACGTAAATTAAATACCATATTGAAAAGGAGCAAGGGGAGGTTGCAAGGACCGGTTAAAAGCGTAAGTCTTTTTTTATTTGATTTAAACTCTTCCTATGCTATTGAAACTATAAAAGCAGACCTTAATTTTTTGGAGTGTGAGTGAATTTTGAGTTTAAGCCTTACTTCCTCTGTCCCTGGTATACTAAGCCACCTGAGTAACGGATGAGGCTATGGCTATTGAATATCGCTGAGTTATTTACATCCATTTCGATTTCTACTCCATACTTGGTGGTAGAGTTTTATCCCATCCAGCTATGCTTCCAGTAATAATGCAGGTGCCTTATTTCCTCCTTGGCCGAAAGCATTTACTTGTCACAAAGTAAAAGAGAAAAAACATGGTAAACACACGGCCTATTCTAGATTTCTATTGTGTTATAGGTATACATTTTGTAATTAAAACGATTCCAAAAATATAGAAATGTCTATTTGTATTTTCTTAATTCTCACTTCGATTCTCTTACCTCTTTTAGTATAACCATTGCCTTAAACGATGGCACGCGAAATCGCCATTTCCGTAATATCGGAGACCACATCGTTCTCCACCTGATTGCTTTATTTTATAACGTTAAAAGCTCTCTGCACTCTCGCTATTGTTTCAGATTACCGAGCAATTTACGTAAGACCACTATTGACATTGGGATTGAAGTTTGTGAATGAGTTTGAATTGATTACAGTGGCATATTTAGTGTATTTAATCAAATAAATAAATCATTTATTGGAGCTGAATAATAATATTGTGAAAAAATCCTCGACTCGATTAATACAGCAAATATTTGAGAGATAACCAAATCAACATTTCACTAGATTTACATTTTAGGGCTAATTCTCTGATGTCATTTAAATATTTCAAATAATTCTCACTATACGATAGGCACTGTATTTGTAAATAGGCTAATTTACTACATTCCCAATTTTCGCAGTTCAAAGTCTGGTGTTAATTTAATTTGTCAAGCCGTATTTGATTGGCGTGGCTATGTGACCTTCAACTCATACCTCCACATCACATTGCTATTATTAGTTAAAAACAAAAAATGCGACAGCTACAAAATTTTTAAGGAGTTGCGGAAACCGTACTAAAAATATAGCCTATGTCACTTCCACAAAGGAAACGAATCCAATGATACCTCACATCTTAAAACCTGATAAGACTTATTTATGTATGTGTGTGTGCGCCTATGTAGGCTAGAACACAATACACCTTCTAGCGTAGTCACGTATACTTTCTTTCTTTTTTTTATTTCTTTTTTAAATTGGCTGGCTCGGACCCCTTTGTTGCTGCGGATCGGCATAGGCAACGTTAATAATCAGTTAAATCAGGCGGTTAATCTGGTCATTTTTTCAGGGCCATTTCATAAAAAAATTATATAAGTATTTATGATGTATGTTAACTATAAATCTCATCTTTTTATCAATTAGTGAAAGAGGCCAAATGCGGTGTACGAAACTGCGAGATACATACCAATGAGTTTTATGACCCAATTTCAGTTTGAAGCGCTTTCGATACACGTATTTGCAGTTTTCAGGGCTCTTCGACACAGAAATATTTGTAAATTAGCAAACTTCAGATATAAGGATTTTCGTAGATTTTATATCTGCATAATATAATTATAAAATATTTTTAAAACTTAAATGGTATTAAAAATGTTATTTTTTTATCTATTAACATACTTCTACTGCAAGGTTGTTACAAACTGGAGAAACTGTAAATTAAGTAAAAGACATCTAAATTTTCACTTGTCTTGAATAAAAAATAAAATAAAATAGATAAATAAACTTTTAAAATATACTCTCAGTGTGACTCAAGGCGCTCGAAGGCACTTTCAAGAGAGCCGTAGCTCTCGGCAAGCTCGTAACATTTCCAGATTCACGTAGGTAGATAGACTTAAAAATATGCACTAGGTATTACGCTCATGCACGAATACAAGTTTTAAGTGCATCTAACTCGGTAATTTCAGCATTTCGTAGTTTCTTTGTCACTTAAATATCATTATGCGGTCCGGTCCATCCACGTCGATTCATGCTTATTGAACAAGATAAACTTGATTAAAGTAGCCATAAGCCTAAAACTCGAAAATTAGCGTTGATTTTCAATTTTCCTTTTTTTAGTTTTAATAAGTTTCCTAAATCCCCTAACTGGATTACGAAAAATCCACGAAAAACAAACTTAATGTATGAGGAGAATTATAAATAGTATAAAATACAGTACTTCTATTCTACTTACATTATTAGACAATAAATCGTCTTTAAAGCAATAATTTTACGAGAGGGGTGAAAACTATTTGCATAGGTCGAGAAGATCAGGATTCAAGAGGCAATATAAATCAGTCTTTATCCACCTGGATGTACGGTGTTCAAACCGTCTGCTAATTAATAGCGAGAAATCAATAACAGCAGACGACGCTTAGTTAATTAATTGCTCGATGCTTCCATTTAATTACGGAGCATATAAGTGTTAGATGCATCTTATTAGATATTTAATTTGTTCACACTTATTCGTACGTGCCACTGTTTTAACTAAACTTCAAGCTTTAAATAAGGTACTTATTATTAACCAAATAACTTACTTTTCTTTCCACCTCAACTGATCCAATACAATTTTGTCCTGTAGTCTTAAAAGACACTTATGAACATTATTATAATGATCCTACAAAACACCTCCATATAAATAGAAAATCAAATTGCTAATTAGGTAATTTTATATTCTATCACATCTACAGTAGCTCTGAAACCGCTAATAACAATAAAGAATCATTAGACGAGCCCGTGTTTTAGCTGCATGTAAGTACAAACTAAATATTTGGCTGCAATTAGACGCAACACCAAACTGTTGAACTCGCCTCATCCGACGAGTGTAATCCCTTGCGACTCTGATATCGTAGCTGAGAACATTCACACGAGCTCCAGGCGAAACTGCGACAGTAACATTAGACTTCGGATCAACGCTGTGCATTACACAGTGCACGTGAAGTTTTTGGTGTTGCTTTATAATTTTTACTTGTTTCTAGCTAGAAGGATTTTTTTTGGGCTTATGTCTGTTCATTATCCGACTCTCGTATGACTCTAGCGGCTTGTCAGGTTTCAACATAGAAATGTTATTACGAGTAGTTTTGTCTTTTTTGTGGGTGTGATTTAGCTACAAGCTTTTCGTTTTACCATGAATGACTTCAAGTTATATTTCCCATTATTATGAAAACAAAAGAATAAACTTTACGTTTTTAATTGCGCCGACTCATAATCCAATCGTCGAAAAAACGTTCAAACGTATTTGCAAATAAATAATATTTATCCGCACCTCTTTCAATTGGCCCACACTAAGGTGACATTTGGTGCCCGACCTCACGGCGATAAAACATTTATCTCTGCGTAACGCGTCTTCGTGTTCATGCTCGAAAATCCTCCAGGGCCACGTATGGTGATTTTAATTAAGTATATTTACGGGTCGAGCGGTGCGCGCTACGAGGGGTAATAAATGTTCGTTGTAAAGGTAACAAATGTGCGTGAGAGGGAGGTCTCCGCCGCGACTATACAAGACGAAGAGCTACGGAACCGCTTCAGTGACAGGTGATATCCACTTGCTAGCACCATCCTTCCTGTCTTTAGGCGACGCTACTATTCTAAATATATCCAACTCGCTTAATACATCACATCATATTGCCACGATGTTAAACTTGAAAGCGCTTCATAAATTAGATTCTCTGTTTTTAATCCCGTGTTTTTCAAACTTTCTCTTTGAATCTGTTCGCACCTAGGTAGGCACTTTGTAAATGCACAATGTATTATTGATCACGTATTGTATTGTATTGTTGAGAATATTTAAATTCCGTAAAGTCCGAGTAGAAGGACCTCTGCGAATCGTGGAATATCTTATTGCTTTGTATTTAGGTTAAGATTTGCTCAACTGAATTCGGAAGCTCTCGAAAATCTAGGAACTGAACGCAAATCCGATTTCTTCGGATAGTAAGCCAAATTCTTCTAAAACGTGAAATCGTATCTAAAATGCCTTCTTTTATCAGTCTTTCGTCTTTTTTTGGTTAGCGAGGAAAAATCTTTCAAAATATAGTGCCCCGATGTCTTTGGGGTACCCGCTAAAACTTTCTTGGTTGATAATCATTACAAATTGAAAAGCTCTGTGATATCTAATTTGTTAAAAATGGAGAATATTTTATAACTACATACATTATTATCTGCATAAATCACCTTTAATATTTTTAGTAGAACGAAAAACAATTTTCCCGCTTAACCCATAGCTACAATTAAATTCCCATTTTTCTTTATACCCTAAAAACTATAACTAATCTGAAATAGAACAAACTCATTCGTTTGAGCAGCATTGCAAGTAGTGTCTCATGGGAAGATGGAAGACCCCATTCATTAGTGTCGTTACAGCCACACCTTCCAGACTGAGACACAAAGTTGCAGTGAAATTCCCAGGTGCGGCGGTTACGAATTGTGGAAAGGTTGTGCCACCTAAGTAATGAATAATAAACTTACCTACAGCACACACCTACAAAATTAAACTAATATAATCTTGTATTTACCAATACAAAAAAAAAACATTTTATAGTTATATTTGTTTTAGTCCACATTTGAAGAAGTGTGTCTTCCGTTTCTACCGATTTTTTTTAACAATTTTTTTTTAATTCCCTCAGAATCTGGCAATAGGAAATTCGTTCCTATTTAATCGCCGTGGCTCGAGTTTTCCTACTTTTTGTTTTAGAATTAAGGGCAACATGCACTGGCAATATTCTGCAATAGCTAATATTGACAAGAATTACGTTTTTCATTTTTCATCAGTAAATAACTATTTAAAAATAAGTGTATGAATTTACGGTGCAAACTAGTAACTAGCAAGTTAAAAAATAAGCAACCAAACTACTCTAAGTTGCGTCTTTCACCAAAGTATCTTTAAGTAAGTTAACAAGGACTAAGTCTGCATACTTTATACACAGCGGTTTACACTTTTATCGTTCAACTGTCAACATTGTTACATAAGCTTTTTATGACAGCAACATACTACCAATAAAATACAACCAATAAAGAAGGAATAAAATTGTCATGAAAAGCCTGCAACAGTAACCATGGTTAGTATTTCCGGTTCTACCCAACTGCTTTAAAAGAAGGATTTTTTTTCAATATGTAGGTATGTCTCGTGCTTAATGGAATACTGGCTTAACTCAAAAAAACGATTTTTGGGAAATCGAAAAAAAAAATCTGGCTATGAGGACTCCTCGTACTTGTTGATGAATAAGATATAAACTAAGTTACCAATTACTCACAAATGGTATTATTTCGAACACAAGACGTAAACGGTAGACGATAGATGATAATACAGAAGCCCGTATCTGTACGTAACTCAATTTTGACCTATCTCGTAATAGTCAGTGTTCCATTAAGCATGCATAGGTCCATTTCTTTGGTACGCTCACAGTTCAAAGGGCTTCACGAAATTAAATGTGTGAGTTATCATCTCCATTTTGAAAAAAGACATTTCCATTACCTACTCAGTGAAGGAGAGTAATATTAGTAAATGAGACTTATTGAATAACCAAAAATCGTGATCTCATTACAATATAATTTGAATGAATGATCTTCATCTTAAAAGTACCTTTTGTACCCAGCTTTAATGAAAGCCATCTGTTACATTAGGCACGTGCTACCGCTACCCTGAGTAATGACTGATGTTTATAGTTTAACAAAGTTATTTGGTGAAAGGAACTTATCCACGTAAGAAGGTTGTTTTTACAATGGTACATTTTTCGACTCCCGCACATTTGATGAAAAAATAGAACCTTTGTAGAATTACTGATATTTTTTTGATCTTCTATCACATCCTAAATAATCCTATAAACCTATCTATCTACAATAATGTAAAGTATAAATGGACTTTTTAGGCGTTTTTATTTTTATTGTTAGCCTACTATTAATGCCTACAGATTGAAGGTCTTTCGTTTTATAACAAAAAGTCTTTAAACAACTTTTCATGACTCATATTGTACCTTGAGGCATATTGCGTGATTTCAAGTAATTTCCTGATTCAATAAATAATGTTATCTTACTTGCCTAATACATGAAAGTATAACCTTCTCAAGAACCCGTGTTGAGAACACATATGATATCATAAACTTCAAAGAATCGATCTTGTTAATGATGCTATATTTATAAACAACGTTGCGTGCAGTAGCTAATAGAACAGTAAGTAAGGTAGTGATTGCATCTAAATGGGTTTACAGGGTGGGCATGGTGAGATAAACACGCCAAGCGTTTGAAAAACGCAGTCAAGGCGGCAATAGCAACCGCTACGTAGTGGCATAAATTTGCAAACCCCTGTAATTTTCTAGGAGCACTGAAGCCTAATTATGTTTAACCTTGATGTTACAAGCTTAATGCACGCCGTGGTGGAAATTTATGACTTGACTAAACATAATCTTAGAGGTAGGTATGCGCTGCATAATACCGGCTGAATTTGAATAGGGTTAAATTTAATGAAGCAATATTATGTACTGCGATCCCGAACATTGTGGAGATGTGGGTAACATAGAATATTATGCCGAAGTTTACGTGTAGGCTCTTATAGGTAATGTGCGCATTCAAGCACAACATAAAACAAGGTATTGTAGAATGTTATTATATAAACATAAGAGTACATTGTTACCGATTCAGCTATTGTTAAATAAAAAATAATAAATTCAGATAACTTTTAATAAACCTAACCTAGCCTAGTGACGAAAAGACAATTCAAAACAAGTTACGTAAAATGATTGCAAACTTTATGCCCAAAATAAACCACAGGTAGGTATGCAAACATCGCGTGTTATCCAGTTTTAGGACGGTTCGAGCCGAGCCTCATGAATGGTGTTTAGTAGATCAATTGAAAGTTTTTTAATATGTTTCTCTCCGTTTATGAACGGTAAGCATACTATAAAACTAACATAAGGAAGACACGCAGATTCCAAATTGCTCGTTGTCACGCCACGTACCTAACACTTAATTTTGTTAGGGAAATCCTACTAATAAACAACTTTTATAAGTGTAAAAGTTTATGGAGAGGTTTAAATATCTGGGTTTCCTAAATGGGAATTCCTTAATGAGGATTAAGATGGACATTTTGACATATGAATGAAACTAACTGCCCTTCTGGAGCAGACAGGTAAAAAAATATTGAGAAAAGTTTTATATTGAACTTTTGTCAGTAGCAATAATGATTTATTGTGTAGAAGAAAAGTTTTAACATTGCAAAAGATACAAAATTACAAGATGATATTTCATCTTTAAAAATATTAAGTTTCTTTTTTGGTAAGGTAAGATTAATATTCATGCTAATGTCAGCAAAACGTCATTTAAGCTCGGAGCGGAGTTCCGATTTCTATCTATTGGTGACGTCGACATTCCGGTAAATCTATTCAAATGTTTATTGCGAGACGAAACGTGGTAATCCAAAGGAATACGTAAAAAAAGCTGGATTGATTCTGGGGTTGATACCGGAGGGTAAATATAGAAATGGAAATCCACCAAGGTCGTCGTGGAACGTGGGAAACGCATAACATTAACAACGTCTCTTCAATGTCTATTTGTAGTTCTTGTAATTATTCTTATTCTTGACTTAATGACTCGTGTCTTACTAGAATCTTCAGCCATCGGGTTGGGGGTTTAAGACCCAGTGTTTTCTTTCGTCTTTCTCTTTTCTTAATCAATAATGCTTTGGTGTTTGATGTTTTGGGTGCTGCTGTTATGTGCGCAACTATGACCACTTACTTACACCAATAAGTTTTAATTGAAGTGCATGTTTCAGTACACGCTACCGTTTCAGTGCAAAATGTACTATTTACTATCCAATTCAATTTAATGCAATTAAAGTAGAGTTAGTGTAAATCCAATTTATTGGTCCAGAGACAGTGCGCAATAGACCACACTAGAAAAATCGTGTGAATAACCGTCTAACGACCGAAGTTTTTTGGGTTTTACGAGTGTTTGAAAGTATTTCTAACGTATCAGTTAGGTAGTTTGAGTTTTTCTAAGTGCCATAGGATATCCTCTAAAGCGGCCTTAACGTTTTTTATAACGTGGGATATTGATAAAAAACTATTAGTCCTAATTAAAGTGCGTACAAATAATTTAGTGATAGAAATTATAAAACTAATTGGTTTCATATTAAAGCTATGATTTTAATTTTCATTTGGATGTTACAGAGTAGGTATGTTGCATTTTCATGTAGATGTTGTCGTGTAAATAAAAATCTATATTTTCATTTTTTTTCGTTTTCTTCGAAACGTAAAGACCAAGTGGCTTAAACCGAGTGGTTAGACTGCTCAATGAATTTCCTTTAGTAGTATCATCGCAATTTAGGATCTTCACCGCAACCCAATCTAAATTTCATAAGACGTTTCTTGTGAACAGTCTCCTGGGTACCGTAGCATTGATCCAAATTTTCCCTTTGCAGTATTTTGGGGATCTCTCAACGAACCAGTCAGATGTTTATTTTGAATAGAAATTACGTCAACCACTGAAACTTCGATACTGTGTAAAAAGTTTGCCGTTTTTACAAAGTTACAGTAACAGATTGACTGAATCTTTTAGCAATGTCTCTCGATTTCATTTGTATTCAGCTTTAAAAAGTAGAAAAGATTTGTAGGTACGTTTCGATATGAAATGCTGAAGTCAGAGAATTTCTCAACGTCCGTATTATTTATTTTAAACCGTCTTATCGTTTTGTTCATTAAACTCATTAGCGGCCGGTTTCACCTTCTCCTGCAATTAAGGTCTACAGATAATTCTACCTTAAAACTTATTGAGAAAATGTTATTGGGCAACTTACATACTTCAATAAAATGTAATAACTTAAAACAATACGTATAAACAAGTATTAAATAGAGAATATACTTAGTGTAAAAAGGTAAACTTATTTTATTTTTTTAACTACAAAAAGTATAAAGTAATATAAATTCTCAGGTGACCCAGTCTTTTAAAATTCAGCATTTTCATAATTTTGCAGTTACGCTAGATGAAGATATGTATACGTTTTTGTGACTGCCAGCAAGATTGCAGGGTCCCGAGCATATAAAATTACCGCTAGACAGCGAAAGTCCATTAGGTTTTATGGATTCCACTCGAGAGGACGAATAGACGAGCCGAAACGCCAAAATTAATTAAATTTCGTCTTAAATTCACACCTAACGCTACTTTGATGGAAGAACTGACTTCTTGCAAACTTAACGAGACGTGATGGGTAATGATTTTCCGTTTTGAAATCGAATTCGTAATATACTAATTATTGAATATAAGATGTTATTCATTAGTAATGAAAGCATGATAAATCAAAACAATATTTTGTATTTAAACACATTAATATTTCTCTGTACTATTCGTTTTTAGTAGAGTAAATTTTGGAGGGTAATTACGGTTGCCTGCCTTTGCCTTCAAAAAACATTTAGTTACTTACCAATAATATTTAGTAAACAACCGAAAAATTATCCTGCGCCACCTATTAGTCTTTACAATAATTATTTTCTGTCTTGTTCGTACTTTATCTAAAAAACGAGTCTTCACGCCTAGTACCCTTATAACATTTTTGCTTTTTGTGTATATCATGGGGTAGTCATGAAATAATGAATAATCATTAATCCAGTATAAATGATAAATAGTACCTACCCTTCTGCACTTTTATCCGTAAAGGTTAATGCACCACACTGTTCTGTACCGGCGCTCAATAATTACGCTCGCAGGTTTAATGCTACAAAGGCCGTGCCCCGGACCCGGATTATCCCAGACAAAGTGAAGAGAGCTGTGCTGTCGTCTTCTTATTCGCACCTTTTATCGAAGTTCCGCAATCAGACCGCTATTTTATTCCTGCACCTCTTTTCATTCCCTCTTTTTTAAGAAATGGTGAGTAAATCGTGAAGTTAACGATATACACCATTTGCTTAGATTTTTTACATATATTTACTGTCTTTATTCTATTATTATTATACCACCATGCGTTGGATTAAATGGAGTGGACAAAGCCCATCGATGAATACCGCCTGTTGTTTAGCATTTGGCTTAGATTAGAGGAAGAAATCTCCATAAACCACAAAATAAATGATTTAATCAAGAATTTTTTTGTCGGTGATTTTTACAGGTCCTCCCTTCTTAATTGGTACTTTTAGTACAAGTAAATCTTATTGGTGACGCCAAAGTTTTGAAGTTACGAGTCGAATTTTAATAATCGGTAGCGGCTGCGCTACTCAAATGACTTTAATTTCTTGTAAGCTACTGCTTAAGTTCGTACGAAACCACTTTATGTAGGTATTCTTTTAATAAATATTTTTACTTAAGTATTTTATGTTTATTGTTGACCTATTCAAAATTTCTTGAGGTGCGTCAATTGACAGACTAAACATGTGTTGATTTTGATGTTGTTTAATTCGTATACTTATAATGATAAATGAACTTAATATACTATACTTTTAAATGCCTATCTTTGAGCCCTTATACTCTTCAGATGGTATGATGATATTCGTTAATAAATTGGAGGGTTAAATACTTTCCTCTCCAACCAAAGTTTTATACACCATAGTGTATGAATTATATCTTTATATCTACAGATACTTCGTCATACTCTCAAAATTGGATTGGGCACAGAAACATAAATCATAACTTCGTCCCAAAATATTCCGATAAGTTACTTATACAAGGGGAATTACAGTGGAAGAAATAGTCGAAGTTATTTAGGTGCTTAGTACGTTTAAATTAATAATTTAGTAGTTAGGATAGATTCGAACCCTAAAAACTCTACATCAATCCAACTAGGTTTTCAGGTCGAGAAAAAAACAAAACCTCTTTAAAGTTTAAAGTACACTTAACCTAAAGCAAGAATAAAAGTTCTAATTTGAAAGTAGGAAGATACTATACATACGAGTATATTTCGTTTAAATCATATGTCTGGCACAGGCTTAAGTCCAAAAATGGTGCAAATAATATCACGAAAGCGTTGGAGTGGAGAAATTGGCAGGAGCGGCCGATACGACGAGAGCCGGCGCCACAATAACTCACACTCTATATATTTACGTAACAGATGCACTCCGGGGATGAGATAGCCGAGATGCCGTTTAATTTCGACGCCAAATGAGTTTCATTCCCAACTTCGGGAGAACCATTAGCACAAACCAATCCATTTGCGAACAATTCTTAATTGATAAATGACTACCAAAGGATAATCCGATGGCCTGTAAGTTTAGGACATTCGTAACCAAGAAAATAAAACTATGTAATAAAAAGTTTTTTAAGGAAACTATACTTACAGCTCGATTCGAGATTGTAGGTACAGAATTTAAATTAAAGTGATATAAGTACAATAAGTAGTTACATGTTAATAAAGTTTTGATAATGTAAGACGCTACAAATGTCTTTGGATAAGACTAAACTTGAGCAGCCGAAAGGCACTAAACAACCTCTAAAGATAAATCTAGCTATTTTTAAAGAAGGTACCTACTGACGCTAGTTTTAAATGAGATTAACGTCGATGTAAATATTTGTTAGCAGTTCAATAAAATCAATAGTCATTATTTGCCAGCCGCGCACTGCGACTTGTCATGCCGATTTAATTGCAATAATTTATATGCGAACTATTAATTTGTTTCCTGCGATTGAAAAACAATTGGCTCGTGATGACATATATTGATTGAAATATTAGTGGTTGAATGTTTGGTTGAATAATTCAAAAAATTTTTAGATTGACTTCATTCTGATTCTAAGTGAATTTTTATACGACTGCGCCACGCCTTAAGGGAGGTAATGTTTATCGAGTGTATCTATGCCTATTTCTTTAGCACGTTTTACGAGTGATTAAGCAGTTATAAAACCCCACATTAGGTGCGATTGGCATGTAGTTTTTACATCATGTATAAAAATGTTAAGTATTATGTTAAAACTAGAAAGTGTTATTGAACTCTGCATATTAGCATTACGTGATACCTGTTGTCTAGTTGGTATAAAGACGGTTTGTAGCACTTCGTCTCCAGAGGGCGAGGTCGACGACCTCAATAGCACTTTACTCTCACAATTTAATGCAAATAATGAGTCGCATAAAATTCCTGACGAACAGACACCTTATTTTAAATGAAGGAATGTAGATATTTAGGAATAATCATGATTTCATTAAAGTCTTATTGTCTTTCGTAAATTAGCTTTAGCAAAAGGTATTTTTGTATTAATGCTTGAAATTTTTTAGTAACAATATATCATATCATAATTAATAATATCTTATCATAAAAAGTAATGATATCATAATTTTTCACTACTCGAACATTTCTCAGAACTGGTGCGTTTTAAAAATAAATTACTAAGGGGTACCCATTTACGCCAAGTTTTATTAGTATTCTTAATCAGTACATACTTACTTAGTGAAATATTGATAAAAAAATAACACTTTCTCGCAGTAACAATTTTGCGTGTCAGTTATCATTACGAGGTACATTTCGGCTTAATTAAATTATTGTGGTTTTTAATGAGCTTTCGTATCCATTAAAAGCATTCGCTACGGTCATTGTAGTTAGCCCGATTTGTTCGATTAAACAGCGTGGATTAAGGGAGGTCTTGTAATACATATCCTGTTCAACAAATTAATGAGCAAACAACTAATTGTGTTGCTTGTTTTAGTTTAGTGTTTGCGTTTTAGTGTGGTACTCATGTTTGTGATATAAGAAAAAGAAAAAATGTTTATGAGCTTGCGGCAAGGACTTTGAAAGCTGATTTCAAACATTTAAAACTAAGAATTTTAAACCTCAGTCTTTTTGTGAGGCTGGCTTATGAATGTATGTTTGTTTGTAGAATTAAGTAGAGTTGGTAATCGAATATTATCGTTATGGCTAAACCTAACTTAGGATTGTAATTATAACTAGAAATATGCTTAGATAAACAATTTTAAAGTTGTTTAATTTAAACCTTGTTTATCAATATAGAGTTCTGCTCAGTATATTTTTTGTTACAATAAATTTAATAATTTGACTAACTGTCAATAAAAACTTAATAAAATACTTTGCTATAGCTGGCATGAATTGACCAAACGTATCGTATTCTGTTCTAAAAAAATGTTATTCCCATTGTACCCTATGCGAAATGAAATGAGTTCAAAAGGATTGCTACGAACGATTGATCAAAGTACTTAGATAACAAACAGTTGTGCGTTCTCTTGGATATGAATCTATAAAAATCATATTTTCATTTACTCTGCGGGAAAGCAAGCTAGGAAATAGAGGATTAAATTTAAAATGCAGCCCAATAAAAGGATAATAAAAGTTACTCATCGCTATTAGAACTACAAAATTTTATTACCCTACGGTTTATTTTATCTGTTAGATGTAGGAACAGTTACGAGCTAGTTAAAACTGTATTGCCTCAAAGAATACTCAATTGACGTTCATAAAGTTGGCGGAGAAACAACCGGCAATATCATTACCTTGTCCTGAGTGCACAATTCAATCACTTCTATCTGAAAATAGAATGCCTAGACATTACTTGTACTACGAGAACACGGGGAGAAATAATCATTGTGCTCATGATTACCTACATTTTAATATGGAAGGTAGAAGGTTTTGCTGATATTACAATAAAATAAAGATATTTAACACATTAATGAGTAATTAAGCGACTATGAAACTACAATTTGCATGACCTACAACGCACTTATCTGATTGTCAGTTAATTCATCAGTTATTTTGGCCATTAAAATATTATGGTCTGTAAATTTTTGAGTCAGACTAGTCAGTTAATGATGATGCTTGCCGCTTGTCAAGGTACACATTCAACCTGTATCCTAAGCAAGAGATCTTATTACCTTGAGCTCGATCACCTAACTCCTCTCAGGACATCGTAGAATCACCCACTACGTTCGTGATTCGATTAAAAACTAACTTCTCTCTCCTGTAGCACAAGCATTTACTTCTGTTGTCTTTTTTACTTATTAAAGTTAGTGCTTCACTACAATACCATCCCGTGCACTATCTAGATAAATCGCACTAACTTTGAAGCGTCTATTCTTTTTAGTTCCACAAAAACTAAACACGGGTTTAGTTCTGACGTACGCTTATCACAAAAAATTTTTCCTGCTCTATATTGTAGGTATTCGCAGCATGCCAAAAGAAGTATCTAAAAATATAAGTATTAATTTCAAAATATAAAGTACCTAGTGGTGGGTAATTAAGACAACTTCCCGCGTATAAGATAGTTAATATCGTTTGTTAGCGGTAGAAACGGATTTACCTCGATCGCTATCGCTCGCTATTCATCGCGCCACGTCGAGTAATGATCGATTGCTAAGGAGATAGTGTTAGCTACAGGATATTTTAGGTTATGCAGAAATTACTTTATATTGTCTGCAAGTTTTTAAAATGTCCACAAAAAAATTTACGATAGAAATGATGACTGATACGAAAATTACTTTTAGGTAAATAGGTCCTACTCAAAACAAAGTACAAAGTAAGTAGTATAAATTAACGTAGTTCAGTTTCAAATTTGGATCAAATTTTTTTCATACTACTACATCATTAATCCCAAAACAAAGCCATTGTGTTGACAAGGCAATAAAATTGTGCATAACTGTAAAACTAGATTAAACAGGCTGCGTTGCAAGTTATAAAATATAGTTTGCAAGATTGCATTGTACAAGCTTACGACAGAAGTAATGTAATAAAGGAATGTAATCGGGTTTCCTGCAAACTGATCTTAAAACTACTGAATAATGACCGGGGGATTGGATGCCAGTCTGTCCTGGAACAATGGCTCGGTAAACAATGAATGTGGCGTGTGGAGGCAGTCATTTAATGAGGCGATTCCCATGAGCTGATTTTTAAATATGAAACTCGGGTTTTAATTGGATTTAACGTTCCTACTTGTTCCACAAACAATTACTATGGTGACCTATTTAAACAAAAAACGACGAAGACGAATGAAACCAACGACGAAACTTGGACACATTGCTCTTGCCTTTCAGATTTCCAATTATTTAGGAAAAGCCTAAATCTCAGTTAGGCTACCTAAATGAATCCTGAAATTTTAATTTAGTACATTTTTACATGAATGAAATCTTGCTATGTTTCAATATTTGTCTGATGAAAAAGTTTATAAAAAAACAAACATTTTTTGGTTGCTTGTAAAAAAGTGGCTTTGGGGTTTGTTTTAAGTTTAGAACTGGCTTTGAAATTTTTATATTAGAATATTAAAAGAATATTTACGTGTGTATCTGAAAAGATTTTCTATTTGACCTTAAATGACATGAAACTTTTTCTTCGACATTTCACGTACCAATAGTAC
>LGAG01000257.1:197901-224194 GCA_001278395.1 Lerema accius
ACCACGCTGGCCTAGTGCGGATTGGCAGACTTCACACACCTTTGAAAACTTTATGGAGAACTCTCAGGTGTGCAGGTTTCCTCACGATGTTTTCCTTCACCGTAGCAAGTAACAATTAGTATCTAATACGCACATAACTTTTTAAAGTAGAGGTGCGTGCCGTGGGATTTGAACTCAGGATCTCCCGTTCGAGAGACCAACTGTCAAACCACTAGGCTATCACTGCATTATTTGCGGTCTACTTAAACATATTATGTGAAATTAAGTTTGTTTATTACCTCTTCCTTAGAAGAGCTCTTAATGAAAATTATTAGCGCCATCTAGTAGCCAAAATAGCAAACTGTCTTTTCCTTAAATTCGAAAACTTACCTTCATAATGTTCAAATGCAAAACTCTCATTAGTCCATTCAAATATCTTTGGCAATTTTTCTTGGTAATTTCTCTCTTCAATTTCGTTCTTAACTAATTGCGTTCTATTATCCGAAGGCAACTATATCTACCAAATACGTATAACGTACCCGTATTGTGCTTTTAACTCTAGTGACGTGATTTATAGCTTAAAAGTCAACCTGTGACACTGATTGAGCTGGTCGTTATCTGGATCGACTTAGCCGCCCCTAATTGAAAGAGAGCTTTATACCTAGCTTATCTTACTCACCTTATCGTACCTTCCAATTACTGAACAACAAGTAAGTACATTTTCAACTGGGACCTTGAGGACACTTATAAAGGAGGCGACTATTGTCCTTAGGAGTATCAACTCTTCCTTTGAACAATGGAGTGGAACAAATACTGACGATTACTAACTGGGCTACTAATATTGACTAACCGGACTAACCTGAACCTCCGCGGTCCCTTTACTAATTACTAATCTACTAACACTCTCATTAATGGTTTCTAGTAACTAACTAACGGTACACATATAGACCCTCACTAGGATTCCATGTTTTGTGTGTGACAAGAGAATAAAGGGATACACTCCAAAACTGAGGGCGGAAACTTAAATTCATCATTCAAATATCTGCTTCGCTTGGAAGTAACCAAGGACCTATTTAAGGGTTGTCAGACATATATACGAGTACATATTAATCGACAAATTAAGTATATGGCGCCCTTTTTAATCCAATTTCTTTACTTCGTGTATTTACCTATTATTAAAAAGTCCACTTTATTACAACCTACGTGCTTGTTATGTGTCGAACCTCGTTTTTTAAATTTCTTTATGTGACTCAGTAACAGCATTTCTTAATAATAACGTCTTTTTATAGCGGTCGGTTTTGCTTATGTTACTTTTTGTCGTAAGTCAATATACCTAATTCTTAAAAAAAAGACAAAATAATACAGTAATTACTAGGTTATCTACATTAATGCAAATTATTGCGTTTAATATTGAAATGATGTTGTATGAAAAGTTGCTCATTACTTTTCATTCAAGTTAGACAAACGTAAGCCAAAAATATGTAATACGTTTCAGGACAGAAAGACATTCATTTAAATAGTGACCACATTAAGCATACAACTTTGCAATTTATAGACCGTTCGCCTTCGCAAAACATTCATTTATATTTCACCATTAAAATATCCTGTCGCATGTGTATAATTTAACTTTGCGTGTTATTGTACATTTCATATTAAACGTGAACATTGAGATTGGCCCTGGCTCAACAACGAATGCCATTTCCGGGTTTGAACCTGTTAAAACACGCGAAGCAAATAGTTCACAAAGGGTGTTAATTTAGTTGCCATGATAAACCTCGGCCAGGTTGCCGTTCTAAAACCGGCCTGATTAGCATTTCCATTACAGTAAATCTTGCTTTAGCTGTAGATAACACTGAACTATTCCGGTTGTTTTATCAGGTCTACAGACAACTTGGATTCAGGTTATCTTGAAAAGGTTTTGTTGTATTTCAAACGCTGCCCGTTTCGAATTGGGCGCTACAACAATGCCTCTAGTTCATAGAAGGCTCCATAGTCCATAGGGTTCTTAACCTACTAGCTACTACTACAATCATATGTGGTCTCGAAATATCCAGTGATACGCGAAGCCAAAAAATAACAAATACTTTGTCTCAAAGCCTCCTATACTAATTCTAAACCAAAAGTGGTTAATTTGTTAAGTTCTCACTGAACGAGTGAATTGCCATAGTATAACAGCTATACGCACTAGCTAGTTTGTATGGTAATAAAAGGTAAAAAACTTGTCAGAAACAATAAATTATAATGACTTATATGGTCGATGTGAGAGCAATAAGCATTTCCAATATTAAAAACCAATTTTCGCGAAATCAAAAGTGAATTAAAAAGCAGAAATGGAGGTTTCGATTTGCTTTCACCGCGAATATTGCGTCACAGATGGCACAACATGGCCAAAAAGTAGCGTGTGAATCTAGTTATTGGCTGCTCGACCATATCAAAACCGTAGCTACAAGTTGTTTTGCTTTTTTCCAGTTTTTCCGGAAATTGAGTTCACTTGTCTATTACCGATGAAAACAACGACTTTTTAGGTTGTTTATTTTTTTCTTGTCTTTTTACAAGAAACATTTTTAATGCTAGATAGACAACAAGGAATTCCGTCGAAATAGGAAATAGGGTTTTAAGGATAGATTTTTTTGCAATATACGTACTCATCTTTCCTTTTTAAACTAAGTTACATACATAAATATGAGCATGGTCAACAAACTATCTAAAAACAGCTATCAAATTTTTTGTAGGAAAAAACAGAGAGCAAGTTTACTTCGCTAGTGCACAATTCTCTCCCAATTTAAGCTCTGTGATGTAATTCTGACAGCTAGCGGTCAAAGTAAACAGCATACCCTCAGGGCAAGCGATAACATACAAAAGCCGTGGACTGGTAGAAATCCGCCTGGTTTATTTGGTATTATGGCAAGGCCTTTCGTGTTTAGCTATTGCGGTTAAGATGTCAAACAGCAAACTGATGTGACTGAGCACTCTTGATCCCAGTGACGCCTATTGCTTTTTGGAAATTACCGTGAAACGAAATCTTAATATAATATCATCATCTATTGAACATAATCAACATTAAAACAGATATTCTTAGAAGTTTTTAACATCGGTCCGAGGGTGGTAACTTCGAACTAACTCTTCTTTACTACACACCGAGTTATGAACTATGAAATAAATAATTACAATTTGAATTGATCTATTATTTGGCGATATAGTTATAATAATATGTGTTCAATGGTATATTTTATTTGTATGTGGCGTGTAATTTATATCTCGTGGCGCGGCAGCCGAGTGCGAGCGACATAAATCAATCACGCGGCCGGTCCTGCTATCAATCATACAATGATAACGTGCTTATGCATCGAGCTAGCTGCAAACGTTACTGTTTGCTATTATACCCTACTACTCGCTTACTTCCTAATGGTTATTACTATTTGTAACAGTCATGTTCTTTAATACCATCAAGTAAATTATTGATCAAGAAATAATAATTGCTAGACTTAGTTTTTTTTAGTAGATATTTTTTTGGTTTGGTATTTTGATTAAACTAATGCTACAAACTAGGTCTTTGGCTACAAATGTTAATGGTACTTTGAGCTACTCGTAATACATAATTATACTCGAAATCATTAGTCATCTTCTGGCGCAGTGGGGTAAAAATAATCGTAGAATAAAGGATTACAACTTACAGTTGGTTAAACACATAAGGGTAGGTGACCAAAATCCATAATACGTAGAAACCATGAGGTTCTAGTAGATACTTAAACGGCTCTAGTTTGTGGTCCTAAATTGTAAATTATTTATGTTACTAGTTGATATGATTTCATTTCTGGTACTAATACGACTTATTAATGGAATCGTCAAAATACGTGAAAGGTATTTTTCCCTATTCTGCTAAAATATTTTTTTAACTAAACGATAGAGGAACTTGAAAGAGAATATGTTCATTAGCGATAAAACGTCGACAATTCAACATTTGTTCAAAAGGAATTATGCGCAAAACGAAAATTAAATTGAGAATGACAATGTAAGAGCACTTTAAATCCTTTTAGGAGTTAATTAGAAGAGAATTTTGAATTTTTATTAAAATGGAAATGCTAAGGTACCGTATATAGGTATGTAACCGACTTAAGTAAAGTTTATTCAAATGAAAAGCAGATTAATTAGGTTGTACAGAGGGTTTAAAATGGTTTTTTATATGTGTTCAACGTTTTGCCTCGATATGAATAAGAAATACATTACGGAAACTATACTTTTAATTTTTAGGTTAATTACAAAATTGATTGTGCATCTTAGGGTGGATAAATCAGAATGAGGGTTGCAATTGTCTATAAATATCGAGGACATAGACTTCGTAAAATTTTTATCAACTTAGTAAGAATCAGGTAGATAATCTAAACTTATTTTTAAACAATTGCCTACTTATAAATATGAATTAGATACTAAATTCTACTTTGAAGTAAGCAAGTATAAATAAAACTAGAAGGTAAGATTTACAAGTTGTAATTCTACTATTATAAACATTATACATTACATTTGTTTTTATAAAAAAATATTTTTAATGTTTCCAAATAACAAAGTGGGAGTAATATTTAGCAGTCTTTGAAGTAAACCTAAAGTAATATGTAGCTGAAAATGTGCTAGGAATGCTGCCCTGTAATAAGGCGTACATTAGGGGTAGAGAGCACTGATGAACTTTAATTGAGCCGCCCAACTTCGCCCCGCGGAACTCGCTTCAAACAACGTGGCTTCATTTACACTTTATAAGAGAAATTTTGAATGAGACGGTCATAGATAACCCTGACGTCACGCTTATTCACATTACGCAACATTTAAACTTTAGTAAGGATGTATGTTGCCGTTGTTATATCGTCTTTGTAATATACGGACTTATGACTTAAGACGTTTGGCGTTTAACTAAATTGTGTCTATACGAATGTATGTACACTTTATGATACTTTACGTGTAATATGTACGAGTACCTATATCTCATAATATCAATACAAACTCCATGACGAAGTTTTATTAAATGAACGTATAAGGTTTAATGAATTCCAACCTTACTCTTAATCTTCCATCTGGCTACCGGAATTTTAATTTAGGCATGAGAATGTACTTTGTAGCAAACTGCGGCAGTAAACGTGCGTCGAATGCCGCTTCCGATGACAAATTTCATTATACGTCGCAGCACGCATCGTCGGCTCGTTAGGCACTCAAGGGCGTAGAGCTTTGCCGTGACCTCCAATATTGGTACAACATTAATATATAATTTAATGCATTGTAAATTCCATTCAATCATCTCTTACTTAAGCCTCGACAACCTAATTACCAATTACATATTCAGCAGGAATATGTTGTATTTATGAGGACAAATTGAAACGACGAGGCAATTAGTGAAACAACGGTTCTAGGTGTAAATATTATTCTCCGTAAATAGATAGGTGTTATATCAATTAAAATGTGATATTATCAACTTTCTATAGACAGATTTCTGAATGAACTAATTGTCCAGATTTTAAGGTAGGCTCTTTCGTCGGCTATTGCCGTAAATAAACTGTATAAAAATGTTATTAACTATAAAGGGTACTCACGATTTGTTTTACGCCGATATTATTACCCAGTTGCATGGATCACTGTCACGACAAGACTGCAGTGGCGCGGATAAACTCTTGACAGATACATTTCATAGCCACTAATGACAGTTATGCCCGTTAACTTTACGCCTATTAGGTATAGTGCGTGTCACATTTTTAAGCACGACATTAACGAGATGTCTAACGTACGGAATTTGAGACAATTTTTGAAGAGCACAAACTAACTACGGCATTCCATGCTTGAACTCATATAAATCCATCTATTCAATATTTCTTGATCTCTATGGGCTTTCCACCAAAGGAACTGGGTCAAATATCGATGAAATATACAATAAACAAATTGTAAATACCCGTTATAGTTAAAATGCTAAGTATCCGCTATGTTAAAAGTTAAAAAATATTTGAAAACGGTCGCGCACTCATAACCTCATGCTAAAGTCTGACACAAAATCTAGAACAAATATTTGTGACTAGACTAAAACTCATCCCGGTCCGTAGGTCTCACTACAAACTGCAATGGTTTGATTATTTTGAGTAAACTGAATTTCAAAGGAGAACTATCTACAACGAGATTTAACAATAATATTTCAAGCAAGAGGTAAGTAAATAACAGATTCTCTCTATCTCTCCTGTACGAATATTGTTACTGTTGAGTATGTGAAGTAATCATTGTAGACACAAACCGTCTGTATTCTTGTTAAACGTTTACTAAAGGTTGGACCGGATTCAATATCGACTTTGGCAACGTCAGCTAGACAAATGCAGAACCCATGTTGTTTCTGTTACGATCTACGAATGGAGAGATGGAAAGGAAAATATTAAATCAAAGAAATTTGAAATATTGCCAATGCGTCTATAGTTCCTCGTAGCAATTGATTTAACTTCCTATTGTGGTGTTCGACTGGACAAGCCGAAGAATTGTGACAGTCATTTGTTTCCAATTCAAGTCGCTGCCTATCCATTATGGCGATTGCTTTTGTCGATAATTTCAGTACTCAGTTATTTCGATTCGACATAGGAATTTCATAATCACAACTGAAGGATACGATTAAATTTTCTTGAGAAATTTCTCTTTCCTCCAAGATAACGTCTATAGTCAATACGTGAATTTGTTTTTTTTTTCTCATACTAATAATTTATCACATAGTTCATGATTTAAATACTTTACTGTTGTTAGTGAGCTGTGTAATATTATTCTAAACTAATAATATAAAATATAATCAAAGAAATAGGATTACTTTGGAGTAAAACCAAAAATATTTTATTTATGAGTTATCTAACTAGTATTACTTTAATTCTTAATTACTATTCTTGAGTCACTAGTAAGAGAGATTTTAATCAAATTCACATGAATAAACCGGATTTAACAGCTGCTCAAAATTAATTTCAAGTTATAAGAGCTGCATAAAATTAATTAAGACATTTGATTGCAGCCGATCAACAATCTGCATTACTAACGAACTTATGATACTATGGATTGTTTGTTAAGCTGCACTATACACTTTGTGGGTACAATATACCTATATGGTGTGTCAATCAGTAATTACATGTAGTACACTATTACAGTGTAGGTAAGGTCTTTATTGAATTAGTCATTAATTAATGGAAAATCAAAGAACTTCACTACTAAAAAATATAATGCGGGTTAAAGATACTGTAATAAAAAAAAATTGTCTATGTCACTCTAACAAGCCATTTTGGCTATAGATCATGACGAAGGAATAAAGTACAAATACACGTTAAAACATTACCCTCCACCTAGTGTAGTCGCTTAATAAATATTTTATAGTACCTACCTATGATGATTGCATAACTTCAGCAACACTACTATTCCAACAGCACCTATTATTAAGAAAGTTACAGTTAATCTCATGTGAATAAAACCCTAATATTTACGCTCTATTGTTACTTGATTAACTATAAACATTGATGTTCGCAGATAACGAAATTAGTTCTTTTGAGATTGTAACAGTATTTTTTTAAATCTCCAAAAAACAACATTATAAACTCCAATTTCACGGGTTACTGGAACAATACGCTCAGAACGAAAACAATAGGACGAAAAATAACTAGTGTTCATCCTGTCTTTGTGTACCAGCCGTGATCTAATACAGTGCTCGTAAACTTGCGGCTCAGACGATAAATGTTTAATGATTTTTTTAAATGATGTCGTGAAATATTTTATCGTTTTCGATTTAAAATGTTATTACTTTGTCAGCGTTGTTAGGAAGGAGTGACGATGGTTCTGCTATTCGTGTTTGAGTTGCAAATTAAAATGGCTCACATAAAAAAATAAACGTTCCCACACACATAATTTAAGTTTCCATACGTGTAGGTTGATATGCTGCGTCAGCAATTACCACTCTTATAAAAAACATACTCCCTGTTTTATCCCTTTAATCCCGCCTTTTTAAGAATTCTTCCACATTCCGCTCTTCAAACATCAACATCAACATGTCGTTTTCAAATATGTCGTCATATACTATCAACTCGTTACACCTTGTCGGAGACCTCTAAATATTCTACAATTCAATATAAAGAAACTAATTAGGTAACAAAGTCTATTTCGCGAAAAATATTTTCGCTCCTCATATATATTATTGCCTAATTCACCAACTGTGTAAACACTATAACGCTTACATGCTTATGGAGAGTTTCAGTAGGATATTTAAACACGGTCATAAACTTTAACAGTCATGATACCGCGAGGTTCGTGTCACAATAAAATAACTGTAACGAGTCGGAAGTAATAAGTAAACCTACTTGGTACTCTATTACCGAAATAATTAGCCCTCAACGAATTTATTTCTTTCGTCGTTTATACAAGATAAAACTACAATTTTTAAGGTGATATTTTGCGTCGAAGTTGTTGACGTTAATTTTAGTTTCAACAATTTTAACCGATAACTGCTTTTGTTACTTAGATGTATCTACTTCCCAATTAATTAAATCATGTAAGAACGGTTCAGATTGCTAGATTTTGCACAATTTTAGGAACGCAGGTTTCTTAAAGATGATTTCTTTCAGCGAAACAAACAAAATTATACTTGAAGCGAATCTTACTTAAATACGTAGTAAGTATATAAATAATATATTACTCAGACGAGACCTGCATAGAATTGCCAAAGATACTATGACAGAGTGAAGAAAATTGCATTTATACAAATTGAAGATAGTAGGGGACAAAGTACCCACTTATCAGTGCAGTTGCGCTCAAATGAACCGTAGTTTGCATTGGAGACGGGCGCATTGAAATTCTTTTAACAATTCATGCAAATTAACGAAAAAGAGAAGTCATAAGAGTAAAAGAATGAAAATTATTACTCTTACAATATTTACATAGATTATTCACCCGATTGCGTTAGAAAGAAGGTTTGTTCTTCGAGCGTATGTATACTATTCGACCATTTCTTTGGCTTGCTTTTTACTAGTGTCATTGGATTTGTCTATTGTGGGGTGGGAGTGGCATAAGATGACACGTTTTTAACGGCTCCCCCAATCCCCCGAAAAAAAATTTGACAGTCGAGTTTTTCGCTTGTCTATTAATTATTACTTGTATAAGGATAGAATGAAATGTATATTTAACGAAGAAAAACCTATTAGATTTCACACCTTAGAGAATGTAAGCAAAATAGAACATGTTTATATAAAAAATAATTTATAAAGACGTGTTTATAACAACGCTATGCCAACTCCACCGGGGCTTTGTAGAGAATTACTTACGAGTTCATATTTTCAGCGGCATGTTCCACGATAACGATACAAGAAGGGGCATAATAGTGATATGTTTTTTACAAACAAGTTAAGTTAATGTTATTTACAAAATATACCGTGTACACCTTTTTTTGCATTTTTGAAATATTTCATGTAAAATTGTTTTAAATCTGAAGCACTAAAGGAACAAATAACTTTATTTTTTAATTTGTGATAATAATTAGTACCTATGTACTGTAAATAAAAGCACAAATGTTAACTTTGAACCTTTAATCCGTTTATCCCGATTGTATCAGGAGGGCATAGTTTTTCGACCGTATTTATATATGCCCTTTTTTGGCATGCTCTGCACCATAAATGGCTTGACAGATTTCAATTAATTACGTTTGTCGCTACTGTTGAAGTGACAGGCTATTTTTGTTTAAAACCTCCCAATTCCCAGCAGTATTTTTTTTTGCTTTTCTAATAATGATAACTTGTTGTATTATATCATTGAGCCGAAACAAATTGCAATCACATTTCCTGCAGGTCCGACAGAAGGCCGTGGCGGCGAAAATCAATTGCTGCTGCGAATTTCGACGCATGGACTTGGCAATATTTCAAATTCTCCGTGATAAAATATTTTCTTTTCTCTTTTCTTTCCTTGTCCACAACCGAGACAACATGGTTTCCACATTTGTCACGTTGACGTTCCAACAAAATTTGATATTGAATGGTTTCCAAGCTTCCCGGTAAGCGTTTAGCAAATACATGAAAATGGAATTCTTCCAAATGTCATACACGTATGAGTAAATCATATCAAAACTTCTTTTGAAAATGTCAAGGCGATTGTGGTGTCATATTTCGACCTTATCGCCTCAATATCTTCATAAACAATACATCGATGAACGTCTAGGCAAGCAAGTAGGAATCAGAGATAGCTTAGTACTTACTTACTCGTAAATGAGATTCCTCTTTGTCTCCCCGCAATAGATCTACGATTCTGATAGTATGTCGAGGATTAAGGCATCAACTCGTATGTCACAATAGTTACCCTGCAGTACCGCTGTTCAATGGGTTCTAGGTTCGATTCCCAGGGAGGCAAAAACTTAAAAGATGTGTTTTGCTTTCGATTTGGGTGTGTATCCTTTGTTATCCATAATACTCTTGACAGAAAATTATAGTGTAGGGTTATGAGAAATGAATACTACTTACTAGCATATTTATTATTATTAGGTACTGGCGGTAGACCATAACAAAATCATCACAAAGTACTATTGTTACAGATGCAATGGATAACAGATTAGACAGTAAATAGTAATAAATAAATAGAATCTATTAGACATCCACTCCAATCCGCTCATTGAAAGCTTAAGCTATAGAACAATGGATAGTAAGCTATTATTGGCTCTTGCAACAAGAAACTCGTTATCATCAAAGCTCACTCAATTGTTTCACTTTTTATCACCGTGATTTACGACCCTTATCGTACGTACCTCGTTTTCAGATAGTGGGACTAACAAAGTGTTTCGCTTTAATCAATTACTCGGCTGCTGGCGTTTCGATTTCTCATCTATGACACATGATTGGTTGGAATACTTGATTGGGAGTTTCGATGCTTACTCGTAAGTTGGAGTAGATTAGGTTTTATATTTGGTATTACTACGTTGATTGCTTGTGAGTTAGTTCTTGTGCCTAACCGTTTAATAGGAAAGTAAGGAGTCGATCCATTATTGTTAGATCGATAACGTTAATGACGTCAGGAAGACCTAAAAAGTTTCGTCGGTTGACCACCTTAGCCAGTCAAAACTTGGCCAGCAACGGAATGTCCTATACGTCACATGACTTATAATTACTTATGACCTTTCAAGTTAAACTTGTGTGGTATTTCCTCGCTCTTTAAGAAAGCCATTAGTGTAGTCCATTACACTGCTCTCGTGTAAATTGATGAAACTGTACAAGAGCGTAAAGAAATTCGAGCTACAACGTTAGAAGAAGGCAAGATGCCATTGCAAGTAGTAATTTGACTAGTCGGCACTAAGACAAAACTTCGTGCTATTAAGTGTAGAACGACGTGCATACAATGGTGCCTAATGAATTTTGTTGTGGAGTGTGGCATTCGACGCACGTCCGCGCACCGCCGGTGGCGCAAATTGCCGCCTTATTAAATTACAGGCTACTGCACCCTCAACTCCCTCGAAAGAGAATTTTAAAACTCCTAAATTACTAACATTTTCGGCTTTTGCATAATGGCACCATGTAACTTCATAAATAGACAATATAACGTCGGTTTGGTATTTTTCTCTTTCTGTGCTTATCCATATTTGAGTCCCTACAAGATCATCCTTCTATCAGTGAACTTATGAACTCTATCTCAGCAAATGAACCATCAACTTGAAGACAAAATGTAACATAAAACTGTCATTATTTAAACAAATATAAAACGTAAGAGGCTTCGTTTTAAACCTCCATTATACCTCTATTATTATCAAAACAACGAGTCACAATGGAATTTAACAAAACATGAAAACAAAATGGAAAAATAACTCTTCATATGAACACATTTTCTATCTCCAGTTACGAGCTAAATGTTAAAAGTACATTAGCAACCTACTAGCTATTGTTGATGGCTACAGACCCAGTACAACACGCTTAGAGAAATCTAGACAACTGTAACTTTATTCGCTGTACGAGGAAAGCCCTAACGTTTATTGCACTAGAACATAAATTTTCATTATGAAACAACTACTTTGAAAACAAGCTTTGAAGTTGCAAGTAACAAAGAGCTTCCTGACTAGAAAAAAATCCCGGCAGCTTTCAATTTCAATTGAAACACTGTTACTCATACAGTAAGCACAGCTTTTAACATTGTTCTTCATGCGGATTCTTCACACTCAATGAATTTATTGTTCTGCATATGCACTATGTAGTTAGCACAATTCATAATAGTTAACAAAAGACGTTAAAAGAGACCGAATGTTGTGGCATAAACTAAAGCAAGTTCATTGCCATAAAAGACAACACAAAATAGACTGTAACTTTTAACAATCAAATATTTGCACAAATGGTTTTGAAACTTGAAATAATGAGTTAATATAAGTTGCCAATATAGTCTTGAAATATCGTATAGAACCCGCCCAGGAAAGACTAATATGAACTTGAAGTTGCAAGGTTGGTTAATAAACACTTGAACCATTCCCATGTGTACACAGAATTTTGTATGCTCGCTATTCCGGAATTGTTGAAGAGTTTTAATCGTATGTGCATCCAACGGGTGACAGCGCAGAGGTCGCGATTGAACTTTGCAATGCAGTAATGTTCGACATGTCGCGTCGACTATGCAATTTAAATAAAACCCGCGATTCAAATCGCAATCGAATAGAATTATAGGAAGTTCAGCTTCAAAACTGGCTTTTCAAAGTAATCGGCGTGTTCTTTGATGATATTAGAGAAAAGTAGAATGCATATTTGCGCTTAATCTGAATGATTGAAAATGGAAATTCTATATGAAATACTCAAAACGAAAAGTCAATTAAACTACCGATTTAAAAACTTTCGCTGAATATTATCTCATATAATTTTTAAACACTACTAACTTTTTAAATTAATTACTTGCATAATTACATAATTATCTATGAGTACCAATCAGTCCTGCAAAGTTAATTGTAGAAATACGTCTCCTCTAAGGTTGCACTGTTATCAAATTTGTTGACTCCTTAGAATCAATCCAACACCTTAATACCTATTTTACTTATGCCTGGATGGATGGATGGTCTTTTATCCTCCATTGATTATCGATTTATCTACAATACTCTACTTATTCTGACGACAGCTGGCTAACTCTACAACTCTGTCAGTAATTCTATCAACACAAACCGACACTTTACCTCACTTTAATATTTAGGACAGATAAAAATAGAAATGACAGACTCAAGTACCTACATACTTTATTATTGTAAGCTATTTGTAAGGAAATGGTTCTTCAAAGGCGATTAATTTAAAAGCGGCCATTGATCTGGAGGGATCACGCTTGAGTAGCCGGCTATGAGGATCTATGAGCTCTAGTTTAACAAATGATTTTATTGGAAAGCCGACTCGGGAAATACGTTCTATCTTTGTTTAACAAGGATGAACACGTATTACGTAGTACTTTATGATAAGGCATTTGATTAAATTTTGATCTATCGGTAGGTTTTAAGATAATGGATATAAGATGCAAAAACGTACCTTAAGTCAACTTAGCTTGTTTAGGTTTACATAGCTTGTTGCGATTTGTGATAGTATTTATAAGGTATGCATTAAAGTTATCAAATACTTATAATTAATCGATAATTGAGTATATGTGTGATAAGATTTATAAAAGATAATCATTATCAGAATAAAGATTAAATAATTATGCATTGTAAAGCATTATTTATTTCATTAAGTGCTTGAAACTACTGTACTAATTTCCCTAAGAAAAAGTCTGAAACTTACTCCGCCAAGCTACTCTACTCTTAAACACTCACATTTTAATTGAATAAAACTCTGTTCAGTTTATTTAAAGGGTTCTTTTAGTTTTGCAACGCAGTGGTTTTACGCAGGCCATTAATTAAAGATGGGTATCGAATCAAAAGGATCACTGAAGGGGTCGGGCGAACGGAAGGCGGCTTAACAAATGAGTTCATTAGAACATTTCGTGTGACGCACCAGAAACTGTTACTGAACTTTCTGTGGGTTAAGTTTACTTAATCGGGATTATGTGAATATAAGAAAGAATGCCTTCCTTATTCTGTACCGAAACATACTCGTAACAAAAAGTACCTAGTAACGACCTTATTACTATACAGTAACTAAAGACTCAACTCTCTACTTGAAGATACAAGGTCAGGAATCAAAATAGTTAGTCAATAAATTAAGAGAGAAAGAAAATTACATAGATATGCCCTTGAACCAACTCGTATTTCATTTCATCAAATAATTTCAGTTTCCAAGTAGCTAATCCAATCGTAAGAAATAATATTAATCCAATGTGATTTTCTGAAAAGAAAACATGTGAATATGAAAATAAGTACCACATTTTTGAGCGAGGTTTCACTATTTCTAAAAGCAAGTAAATGCAAAGCAAAGTAAAAGTAGCTTAAGAATGAGTGATATTCCAAAATTTTCTTTTACCTTTGGCACAAAAGATCTCGCAAGCAGCAAAGCTCTCCTATCAACAACACCCGCCAACATTTCCGTATAACTCACGAAAAACAAAACACTTTATATAAAAGCAGTTATTACAAACTTTATAAGAAACTGGTAAGAACGTGCATAGGTTGTTTTTATTTAAATTTGATCTTTTATGGATAATACGTTTTTATAATTACCTAGTTCAGTCTGATTTCCTATGCCTAGAATATTATTATTCTATGAGGATTTACATTGTGTATAAAAATATTTATACTACAAAAATAATAACATTAATCTTCAACAATGTATACTTCAATTATTTGCGCTATAATATTGTCATTATTTTTTATAATATATTGTATTTATTTATATATTTTTTTAAGTGATCTTTGTTTAAAATTTATTTTCTAAATACGATACGCTAAAATCTGTCTTAATTTTGTTATATAAAATTTTCGGTGCTACGGCGTAGTGCGTAGCAGCGTAGCAAGGTGCTCAGAAATGAATTACGGTATTCAGCGGTATTCGCGTAGTAACTTTACAGAAATAAAAACCAAAAATGTGTTTTCCCTAAGTATTTATATTGAAACACTCATAAAATATACGTATAAAATTTTTAATTTACAAATTCATGTCGTCACAGTATTATCCTTTAAATATTAAAGCAAAAAGCTCAGCTGACTTAACGGACGAAAAATGGAATGTAAGCTAATATTCGATATTGGATTCTAAAAGACAAATGCAATATATTCCATGTCACTTGCAAGATCGAGAAAAACACAACGAAGACATTTTATAGTTCTAATTTTAAAATTGGGCCACGATAAATTCATATACTTTATACCTAACCGTTTGTATGTACAAAACAAACAACCCGCCCTCGCTTTGCCTCAGTAAACCTATGATTAATAAAAAAAAATTACATGTTATTATTACATTTTTTTCCATACATAAATCACAGACCAACAAAAAAAGAATAGACAGAGCGGTCGTTTAAAAACCCCGATTAATTGAGAAACAAAAATATGTCACTCGCTCGGATACGTATACGGATACTACCGAGCGGCCGGCTTCATATGTTCCAACCGGCTCCATATTTAAGTTCGTCACTTTTCGGCTGGATGAGTTCGTCTATTCTTATGGGCCTGTAACGTAAATAGTACAGAGTTTAAAGAAAAAAATGTATTCTCTCTGAAAGTTAATACACGAGTATTGGCAAAATAGCCGCAAGTATAAGGGTCGTCTAACCCCAACGTTTCATGATGTAAAACGACGCACTAGGGCTCTCGAGGACCGACCATTGCCACTTAAAATGACCCACGGGAAACCCTTTAAAAAGCTACTTCAATATCCCTGATAAAATCATGAATGTTATTCGTTTTCGTCATCTACAATCGTCTTACCAAGAAAAAAATTATCAGTTTTTTAGTAAGCATAAACTAAGATGATATAGATAGATCTACTTAAATTGAGCCATCTTGTGAGGTTATACACTCTCCAAATTAATACTTATTATATTTATTCAACGGTAAACATGCCAATTATTACAGTTCATGTAAATATGTACATATTTTATGCCTATATAGTAGGTATTCAGTATTGATATATACCAATTGACACCATATACATGGTGTTTTTTTTCAAGTGATAAAATTAACACCTGTTCCTCTTTTTATATACGAATAGGTACGACCTAGGGTTACCAGAATAAGGTGGTTAATGGTTTTTTCCTTATTCTTAGATATGAGAATATTTCCTTTCGTTATAAAATTCTTATACCTACTTGTCTAATAAAAAAAAGACAAACTTCTCTTTCCTCCAATGATCTTCAGGAACGGCCTATTCAATTTCGTATTTTTTGTCTTATTTCTTGAAGCTTTTTAAAGCCTTCTAGTTATTTCAACTGCAGAAATAAGGCTGTTCATTTTTTTCGGTTTACTGAGGGGTTTAATTTACGGAGTTGCTCTTCGTTATATATCATTAGCACTTTCAACTTCTTAATGACAATTTTAAAATAATTAAAAGAAAAACATGATCGTTAAAATATACTTAGATTATTAACAAGCGCGTATTTAAAAATTATTGGAGGTTGAATAGGTTCCTAAAAATTGCAGATGTAAAATTATTTTTGAGCGCCATCCATAATGATATCCTTTTTATTAGTTTTTTTATTGGTTTCAAAATTCGTCAACTAATTTTTATTTATTTATTAGAAGACAATGTGTCATTGTATACTTAATGCAGGTATGTTTTATTTTCCTCATGAAACGCATTTTACTTGTTTACCGTGCAATTGATTACAAAGTATCTTAGTAAGAACTTCAATCAACGATTGTGAAACAGGCCTCAAATCTAACCAAGATGATTGTAATGAAAGTCTAAAGATTACATGGCAGAAAAATTCAATACTCGTTTAGCATATTTGAAATTTTATTAGCATTCATGTAACGTTAGATAAAAATATCTTGGCACAGTTGCAGCATATATTAAAAATGTAATATTTTATAACGTATCTTTATTTATACCAGAAATACGCGTACGAAGGGTTAGCAAGTACAAACCAAAATAAAATACCGTATGAAGCATTTTAACCTCTGACTGTCCGCGAATAATGAATAATATAATAGCAAAAAAAGCAGAAAGAGTGAGTTGGTTTCATTTAAATGCCGGAGCTTTATTTCACGCGCTACTAAATATCGCGCAAAAAGTAGAAAGCATTTACAATCTACCCTGGAATGTGTTCGGGTATTGCAAAAAGCACATTTATAATATTGTACTAACTCCTCAAAGCTTTGTCTTGTTAAAGCTCAACCAAAAGTTACTCTCTGGGCTCACCAGCCTTCCTTGGTAGATAAGCGTCGTTATTACGTTATTAAGAAAATTAATTTTAGATTATTGGTTGACGTATGAGTAGTGGAGTAACCTATATTAATTATTTTTAAGTCATGATATAAGTATATTTGTTAAGAACTTAAATCTATAAAATAAGAATGGTGGAGTGCGGTGTGAGAATTAGAAGCATTGTATAACTATTGATCAAAGTTTGATCAAACAGTATTGCAGAGCGCTCCCTAGACTTGTGATTCAAACTACCAGATTTATGAATTTATAATTTGAATAATCAGAGACAAACTTTGGCGTAACAGTAGTGGTCATGAATATTACTTGGTTAAAATATTTATACCTATGTTTAGTTACTGGTTTTTTCATTTCGATTCGATCGTATTTGTCAATGAAAAAAATACTTAGGTTATTTTATTTCAGTAGCTTACTAATTCTACCACAAAATACAGCTTATCCCATTTTTAAATATATATGCAAAAAAGGCTTTGTTTAGGCTAAAAAATTCAATCCACGGAGTAAAATATTCAAACATCAATAAACAATAATAAACCTGCGCAAAGCCAATGAATTGTAATGCACAAACGGGACACGTCAAATAAATCAGTCGCCGTGTTCGGTGGCATTCGTGTAAATTTTTTACGACTTTGTTCACAGCGGTGCTTGTAATAAATTGGAAAAAACCCGCGGGAGGCTGTTTGTGTCAGCCGTGTCCCCTGGCGCGGTGCCTTGACCCCGACCCTCCACACAACCCTGCAGCCCGATAAGCATACAGGATACATCCAGAAAAACTTAGCATACAACACTTTTTTGAACTCAATACGAAAACTTTATAGTCTTTAATAAAGTATGTTAACAACATTAAAGGATGATGTCAGATATTAAACTGCAATAGGCTTGTGTCCACTAAGAACAAATCAGTTGTTTTGTAGTATTTATAGCTTTATTATTACTATTAGATTTCATTGGAATGAATAATTTAATATAAAATTCAATGATTAATTTTATTTTTAGTGATTTATAACACGAAAATAAACATTGTAGTCACGTGACCGAAAACAGCAATCAGATGGGCATGACGTCACGCCGTGGTGTCGGCCATTGTTGTCGTTTCAGCAGTGTTGCCAACTGCACCGTAATTACGGTAAATTCTACCACCTACCGTAAGAATGTTACTACGGTGACAAAAAACACCGTAATTCCAAATTGAAGATTGTAATTTTATTAATTTGATAATTTGTGATCTGTGGCACTAGCATTATACCATGCTGCCGATAGGTCAAAATATTCCATGATTTCCAAACAACCATAATGCCAATTTAAAATAGTACTGTACATTATAGCATTAGGGACCTTTCTAATTTTAGACATAAATGTCGCTAATATCTATGATAATTGGTAAATATGTAATACGCACATAACTTTTTAAATTAGAGGTACGTGCGGGTAGATTTGAACCCGGGAATTTCCCTTTGAGAGACCAACGACGTTCAAAACACTCTGCTATCAGTGCTGAAATTTAAGTGTCTCGCGCGGGACAGGACTTGTCCCGCTTATTAGGGATTTTAAAACTATGCTTGACTTTGATAATGTTTTGTTTTTTTTATTAAGAAGATAGTCTTCATTGTGAGGTAACGTATCGACTTAATCAACCAACTACCGATAGGGTACACTAAGTTTGAAGTACGTAACCGTACGTTTAAAAATTCGGATTAGTTTATTTTAAACAAAAATGAATGGGCGGTGCAGTAATTTTTTGAAAAATGTTTAAATGCCGAAATCCCAAATCTGGTAACGCTGTTAAAAGTTAAAATTATAAGTGTTTTTTTTTCACTGCTAAATATGGAAGACAATTTTACCGTATTTCAAATACTGTATTACAACATAATTTCAAAAAATCTACCGTATTTTTTTAACAAATCTACCATCCGCCAGATTTCAGAGTTGGCAACACTGCGTTTTAGTCGTAATTTGACCTTATGACGTCATCCGAGACGCCATGACAGTATGAGCGTTTTCGTGGCAAATTCAAATAAGGTTTTTAAAAGTTGTAATTAATAATGTTACTGATCGAATTTTTTAGTAATATTTAGTTATTTCGGTTATACATCTAACAAAGCAAAAAATAAATCAATAAAAAAATTTTAGGACACAAGCCCATTGAACGTGGAACGTGGATGACAGTGCTGCCATCTATAGAAATGTTTAGCCTCTATAAATTGAGTTGCTCGGGATGTTATTTCTAAAGTAAAAGTGTGGTTAGTGTACTCATTTACAAGTAAATACTACGTATCTATTATTTTTATTTTATAATTACTTTGTGATTCAGAATAGACAATTTTACGTCTGTCAGCGTCGTGGTGAAACATTTATATAGACAAAATATTACAAAATTTACAAAGCTTGACGGAAAAGCGCTAGCAAGATTCGTGTGACAAAAGCTCGATATGTACCTACGATATATATTCGTACCGAATAGGGGTTGGCTTTGTCCTTCTAAATAAAACTGGGCCGAGATTCGCGATTGATTTGACGGAAACGATTTTACAGTAGGACGTGTGAATCTATTTTGTAAAGATTAAATAAAATGTTTATGCACAATAATACATTATTTATAGCTATGTTTTTGCTTTTATTTGCTACTAATAAGTGCTGTATATTTTACATGTAGCTATCAATATATTTTATTCTACAATATGCTCCATGTAATTTGTGTTTTTACTATTACATATATTTTCTTAGATTAAAGACCTGTGCTTAAGTCAGACATTCGTAATGAAGAAGGAGACTCTAATGAGTATTTAATGAGTGAATTTAAAAGTTTTGTAGAATCCACGTACATGCATGATGAATGTGATAATATTACTACCATTATAGAAAAAAAAACATACCTAGATATATTATAAAAGCGTTCTAATTGAAGATATGATAACGACCTAATAGACCGTAATTTCGATAGAATAGGTAAAAACGAGACGGCAAATATATCGTAAGCACGATAATATATCTATAGAATTAAATGACATTGATTACAAATCAAGACTTTAAAGGTGTAAGGTAATATTTTATAACAAATACGGGCATCTATCGATGCTCTCTGTCAGCAACATAAAAAACGTCGAGTATAAGAAAGTCATTTAGAACCTTTGTTCTACAAAAAGTTACTACGATGTGGATGCACCATTCAACTTACGAACATTACGATATCCACAGTCAGTGGTATAGTACGTCATCTGTTAACGCGGTCGGTCCTAGAGCGAAAGCCTTTTGAGGGAATATTCAATGAACGTTACGTGCTTTCGGGAGCGTTCAATGCGGCTTTGAATTTGCATAAAAACCTTTATCAATCGAGCTGGAATCTTTTTTATCATTATTTTAGGCATACGAGCATGCACTAGGCTAAGGTATTATTGTTCATCGTGTTCCGTTTTAATGTTAGAGGCCTAACTACGTATTCATTAAGTCAATGTTTGTATTGCTGTTCCTTCATTGTTCTCAATTCGACCTCGCCTTTGCCATTGTGCTGAGTAGAATACATTTCAATTAATAAAACCGGCCAAGTACGAGTGTCAACCCATTACGGTTTAAGAGGAATATCGCTCTGACAGACGGATTGATGGACAGCGAAAGTAAATACCTACTTAAGGTGCCACTTCGGGCGGTGGTACTGCAACTCAATAATGGCCGACTAATGAACATATTGTACCCTCATTACGAAGGAAGCATAGAGCATAGTTACTCCACAATGCTGCTCCTCAGCGGATTGGTAGATGGGTTAGTGGCCAGATGACTTTATGCCGCCAAACGCCTCCAACTTGGCTTCAAAACTGTCATATAATGATAACTATCAAGGCTTGCGACTTAACAAGCCCTACGAAGCAAAGAAGTGCTCATGAAATTTTACCACCACCGATCTCCCATCCAACTTTGTTACAAGCGGCCGCAAGACTCGAGCAGCCGGACTATATGAGTGATTCCGGGTAAGAAATTTAAAAAAAAAACATTTTTTTTAAGTACCTAAGTCTTAAATCCACCGAATAAAAGATTCATTAAAACTCCATTTCCGCTAACAGCGATCGGGTTAACAGTCTACGAATTCTACACTGGATCGTAAAGTTTCTGATCGAAGGATCCTTTAAAATAAATTGCAGTTCTTTACGAGGTTCTCCAAGTGAAGTAGGTATTCAATTGTTACCAAGTGGATAATGATGACCGATTCATGAGTAGCCATTTGATTGCGTCATCCTGTAAATTCTAGAGAACTTTTATAGTAGATCTTTTAGACCATTTATATATAAACCATATAATGGACCTACTTACAAACTTTTACGCAATATCTTGCTTTTTTCTCAATTAGCGTTTTCTAAGGGTTACATCTTGCGAACTGTGTTACTTCATATGTTACGTATTACGTTGCCTAAAAGATATCTCTTGTTCTTGAAAGTAAAAAAAAATATACCGGTCGAATTGAGAACCTCCTCCTTTTTAGAAGTCGGTTACAAATGAAAACACTTTCCATGATTTTACCTCCTACTAGCCACCCTCTTGTTTTAGTCAGCCGCCATGCGAGTCGTCGTGTTCCGGCTGAGGACTTGAGTGCCAGAGTAGGGCAGACCGAGGAGGATTGTTACCTACAATTTTTGTATCTTACTGCATATCTCAGTCAAAAGTAGCTTTATCTCCAGTTATCGCTGTAAATATTTTATCCCAAAATAGCTAATTCTATAATGAATTTAAGGTTCATTTAAACAATGGCAGCAATGCATCTTTTGACCAAGTTAGACTGAGACAAATACCTACTGACAATTACTAACTGGACTATAAATATTGACTGCTAGGAAAAATCTTAATTAAAAATTGTAACTTTCGTGGTCCACTTACTAACGAATTAACGAAAAAAAATCCCAAAAAAAATCTAACATTAATAGGACATAACCAACTATCAGTTCCTCTAGCCGAGGTTTGTCACAACGTCAATAGGCAGCAGAGAATAGTAGCACAAGTTCTTCGGCTATTCACCATAAAAGAAGCCTAAATTCAAACAGACGTAGCACTTACACTTATTTGGGAGGGCATAGGTCGCATGGGTAATACATTTTTTGCAGAAACACGAATGTAAGAGCAAGGCTCGACTCTAATCCCATGATATGTTTTATGGGTCACTGCACTTTCCCAATCCGGAGCCAGCGAGCCGAACGTTAGCCATATCGGAAATAAGGCAACGTCATCTTGAGTGAACTAGGGAGCTTGTAAAGCACTATATCTAATCGGTTAGCAATGTAGGTGAAATAATACAGGAATGGAGCTAAATGGCTCAACCTCCTTATCAATCGTTGGTCATGGATGTGTTATACATGATTCGTTTATCGTATTTGAAATAATCGTCCAAATTCGGTCTTCATTCATTGCTCAAGTTTATATGCTTGTAGATTCGATGATTGTTTACCGAAATTGCTTTTAGTGTTATGACTGTCAATTAATGATATCTAGAAAAAATAAGACAGGTAACAACATTGACATACCAGAACGTATATGTTTAGAGGTGGTTGTTTTACTTTTTGATTTTTAAGAGAACAATATGTAATGTAGGAGAATACGTAAGATGAGAGTGAAACATTTGAAGTAGTATGTAGAAGAAGGAATAAATCTGACGGAAAAGTAGCTGACCGTATGTATCCAGTTTTGATTTCCCAATGTATACAAGGTATGGCATGTGGCTGGATTTTTCTAATAAGAAACCGTGTAAAAGGTCAGTGCCACTGACTCAGAGCACTACAACATTTATGTTAAGTTTTTAGTCGGTTACATCTAGAATATGCATTTCTGCGGAGAACAAAAAGGGGACAAGTGTCTGTCAGCACAGTTATAAACTTATGTAGGACTGAAGCATAACGCTATCTTTGAATGTACGTGAAATTCAGGACAGAAGCTAGTTTGTATTACCCCTACTACTAAAATACCTACCGATCCTAAACTGACTGAATAATTCAAAAAACCATAATTGCGCATGGTAACATTTCAGAATAATTTCAACGTAGCGCTGTTAATCTAAATGACTTTTTATATTTTGTCGTAAATAGAAACTTTATGTTCGTGGTTAAACTTTTATGACAGTCGTGGAACACAATGTTTATTTAGTAGAAAGCCAGCTAAGACGACCGATTCGATACTGAAATGTTATTACAGGGCATGTGTAACTTTATTCATAAATTCAACATCTACTTCCTTTGGACAAATATGGTTTAAAGTGAAAGGTTTTCTTAAAGCGAAAACTAAAATTATTTACATTTCACAACTACTGTAATTTTTGAAGCGACGAAATCTTGTTATCATTTTAAAATTTAAAAAATCAAACTGCGGCAAAAATAATACATAGGAGAGAGGGTGGAATTGTTGAAGTAAAAAAAATATTTTAATGACAATAGAAATAAAAACTATCGAGTGTTCAGGTGTTACTCAAAATTAAATTAAAAGGACTAAAATTTTTATTAGTAAAGCCATTTTGCTATAGAGCTAAAGAAATGGAATTACATACATATGCTCGAAAACCATTACCGTTTTTCCATCGCCGCCGAATAAAAAGTACTCGTAGTTACATTCGTGTGTCGATGATTCGGCTTTTCTTTCAAAGAAAGCGCCACGATATATCGTCATGATCATGGCTAAAGACATAAGTCGTAAATCATACAGATTTGGAATGTTGGTTGCGAACTTCCGATCCATTTCAGTTGCACGACATGCCAACAGCTCAACATCTGATTGTACAAGTCTTACATGACACTTCTATGTGGTGATATGACTGACGTCGGAGCCTCTGTGTCGTATCGATATGACTAGTGTTGACATGTTATTTGCATCTGTTCCCTCGAGTTTCGTGTCAAGGAAGATTTATTGGTAACAGAGAAACAATGAATTTATATATGACTCCTTACAATAGAAAACATGCCAAGAAACAATGCACTTCGATGATATTACTGTTCAAATACATAGATTACATGCTTTTTTATTCACGACGCAGATCGCAGTGCTGACTAACTCATGGCATTGTCAATAAGAAATGATCGACCGATTTGGGCAATGTTGGGTGTGGCACCGATCGCAGTAGATGGGTTACGATGGATTCAAAGAAATAGGCATTCTCTCTTTCAATCTAGATAATGTCACACTCCCATAAACACAAATACAATACTTTAATTTAAGATATAGATATTATTAATGCATTAATCCAAATTTTGTTCTAAGTATCAGCAGACCTAAGACTATCATATACTCCTAGATAGTAACTTATCGTATCCTTTGCTTTTCTTTATTAGGATAGGTTACTAAGCTTACATATAGTAACCGCACCCAAAACAATACCTATTAGTTTCAAGTTTATGTGTATCCTATAAACTTAATACATGCTCAAACTCGTACATCACTATTTTAAGCGTATAGCCCACTAACCTGTATAAAGTTAGTACCTGTATTGATTTGAATTTGAATTGTATTGGACAGTAGAAAATCAATATTGCCATGCAATCGTTCGATTAAACGAGCGTGATCCCTATGGTAGACATAAATGACTGAAATAGTCAGTGTCACTAAAATTGAACGGCTAGGCTTAGCCAACGTTACGCCACTACGCTTAATATCTAAACCGGACGAATGCTTAGCTTTAGCGCACATTCGGTGCTGATTGCTGGCACATTAACGGTGAAATACTCGTACAATAACGCTATGCATTTGTGCACATGACGAATATTGGAGTTCCTGTTGTTGCGTCGATCTTGTTTCGAATTGTTGCAGTAATCATATAGGTACAATTATTGAGGGAATCAGGAATGAAATCATCTTTAGTGGCCAGATAGATAGTTATTTACTAACAAAGTCCTCTACTCTACTAAAAATAACCAAACAGTAGATAACTGTCTTTTTGATTGAAATAATGTAGACAGTAGATATTAGTACATAGAACGGTTAGTTGCATCAACAGTATATATCGATAACACCGATTGAGCAATCGATTCTCTTCTAAGTCACTAACGCTGAGTTTCTGAATTTGGAACCAATGGAATAAAAAAAAACAATGTAATAGTATCAAAGATCACCAGTGCTGCACCCGCACGTTATTCCGAACCACAGTACAATTAAACAATGCCACTACAACGGACGTATTGCAGTTAGACAAGGCTTAGTCAGCATTGCCCACGTTCATTTGCCACACTAACCGCACACACCGGTCAGAATGTCTTGACATATTTTATGGTGGACTGAATTTCGGCGTTGGACAAGTTATTTCATTCAGGTACTATTATTTTTATGATCAACGATAAATGAAAAAAGTATTTTTTTTTGTTTTGATCATTATTTAAGATTAAGAGGTTGTTCGTTTCGAGAAATTGAATTTGTTCTACGCAACACAAAGTAAGTGTAATTTAACCGATCGGGAAATCTTTTGATTCGTGTTTTAGAACTGAAAAAATAAGTTCAAATCAAAAGTATCGTTAGGGATAGTAAGTTAAGCTTTAATTTAGCATACAAAAAGCAATAAAAAAAAATTAACCGGATCTAAGATCTAACTAAGATCAATGCTCATTGAATTGTACCATACCAAATTCCAAGTAAATTGCACGTGTAATGGATCTTTTGCCAATAACGTCACGTTACGTTATCCTTCGTTAACAATCGTGATAAGTTGTAATTTAATTTGAAACAATAGGAAATAGCGCCGTGACATGATTCACTGTGGTCGTATCCAGGTCGTAAATATTCCTGGAGTTGTTTATGACCACTGGTGGCCGTTAGGTAAGCTGCATTCATATGGACATAGTGAAACCTTAGTTTCAAATGAAATGAAAGTCATATTTCACGAATAAAAACAAGGCTTTAAAGTAAACTTTCTAAGTATATAAAAACTTGTAAAAAATCAATTAGTCTATTTTTTATTCGTGAAGTTAACAGTATTGTGTCTTCTAGCTATTTAATATAATAACCATTCAGACCAAAAAATATACTTAATAGATTTTTGTTCAGAACAAAAAAGTGAGGTATTTTTTTTTTACTAT
>LGAG01000257.1:240958-253483 GCA_001278395.1 Lerema accius
GCCGCTATGCATAAATTAATGCCTTAATTACCAATGATTTTAAACTGTAAAGGGTAGTCACGATTTCATTATTTTATACCAATACAGTCACGGCAAGACTGCGGTGGCGGGGAGAAACTTATAATGATTTGGACATACTGTAAAGCTATGATAGTTCCTATTCTTAACTTACGCATTTTTGTCGCAGAGGAGGTGACGAAAGTATCGTCATCGACGTGGGGATCGTCGGACGGGTCGCTAGTGATGTACGTGCAGTACGACGACAGCGCAGTCTCAGAGTTACGGTTCCCGCGCATCTCGGAGGGCATCGGCGGCGCAGGCGCAGCGCGCGCCGGCTTCCTCCTGCCCACCCTCAACAACACCATGCCCACAGTGTTCCCTGACCACATCACTATTAGATACCCTACGGTGAGTGAGACCTTTAGAACCTATAAGGACTATGTATTATGTATGTATACATGTATACCTATGTCAGTTCAGTCCAATAAGTAAGAAAAATAATGTAGATTTCGTTGGGAGCACTCTCGTACCTTGCATTTCAGAGCATCGAGTCTGGATTAACGTAAAATCTATTATTCATTAGGGTGCACGAGCAAAGGAAGTTGGTTTGGCTTAACTTAAATGTTTGTGCAGAATATATCAATTAAAGTTTAACTGTTTAAAATTATCGTTTTCATTTTATCATGACTGCCAACTTTACTAACTAGCACTAAAGTATTTAATTCCTATATTGGTATATTTTGTAGTCTTTTTATACCCATTCAAAACATATTTTGAACGAAACAAATTCATTCGCTATTAAGTTTACGAGTTGAAGCGCACCATTCAGTGAAATTCATTCATTCCCAAGCGTCCAAATTTAGCTGCCGTCACGTTCATTCAACCTTTCGATAGTAAAATTTATTCGCTTCGTGCTTCAGACTTCCATCTGACTTTGTAATTAAAACTAGAATACAATACAATTGTATTCTCTACAGTTGTACTGCTACAGTACCTACAGCACAATCAAGAATCATTGCAGCGTTTCTAATTTAACTTCTTATGCTTGGATCGTTCAGAAAATTAAGTCAGTTTTATGGGAACAGAAATATTCAGCATACAAAAAAGTGGTTATCTCCTTAATATCAGGACAAACACAGGCATCTTTCAATCTTTATACACTTTAACGCAGTTACTACCAAGTCACTTGATTACTTTGTTCTTTAAATAATTACTAAATGTTTATCTATAAACAACAAAATTAAAAAAACAGACCTCTATTATCAAATTTATGGGCGATAGAGGACAGCTAAATTATAGCCCGATGTGTCATACATTACAAAGGTTGTTGGAATTTAGTGTGTACTGTACTAAAGTAGGTATATGTAAAATAATTTCAGCCCGGGAGCTCAATACCTAAAGTGACGCTATCGATCGTGGGAGTGCAGAACACCACTTCGCCGCCGAGATGGGAAGTCAAGCCTCCGAGCACTTTGGATGGAATGTAAGTCAAACATGGTCAAACACTAACTTGCACGAACATCGTATAAGTTCCCTTCCATATAACAAATATGGTGACTTGGTTGTTCATATTTCACTTCTTAATAATTCATAATAATAATTCAGTAGCACTTTATTTACTGAAAAAGCCATTTTAATAATTATTTTTTTTGGTCGGAACACTGACATGTAATAGCGATAAATAAAATAAACCCATCTTTAACTGTTTCAGGGAATACTACCTCATATCAGCCCAGTGGGTGGGCAAGGAGAATTCCCACGTAGGAGTAGTATGGATGAACCGCGCGCAGAATCTCACCGTCTACAGTAGCTGCTATGCACCAAACTGGACTTGTACAGAGGTATTTAATTACTCTGCTTCTGTTTGGTGAAATTTCTATATCATAAGAGCCTAAAATGCCCTTCTAAGAATGAAAACGTTTTTTATGAATTTTGCCACTGCATATGCACGTGACCGCTGGCGTTATAGCTGAATTTTAATGTAGTAATCCAAAATAAAGAAAACATCGAAATGAAAAAAAAAATGGTCATTGAATTCGGTGGGTGCTTCAAAGATATGCTTCTCTCATATCCATGAATAGAACTGACAACTTATTATCTCTTAGCTCGTCTACTACGTTTAAAAGCTACTTCAGCTTAGACAAGAAACCTTCGGGAGACTCAACAGGCCTTGTAACATTAAGACACTAAGGTCATGATTAGCGTGTATTCCAGACTCATTCCGAGAAAGCGACGGACGAGCCGTGGTTGGAGGTGCACCAACAGCCGGTGTATTCAGCTGACGGCAGCGCGTTCCTCCTGCTGGCTGGTGTGCAGGAAGGCGGCGGCCAGCACTACACACACATCAAACATGTGGACGTGTTACGACAGCGTATCGCGGTACTCTCCCACGGGAGGGTCGAGGTGGCCGAGATCCTGGCCTGGGACCAGGATAACCATTTAGTTTATTATTTGGGTAAGGTGCCTAACTACTATCGTAAAGCAGTATTTCTATAACCTTGCCATTCAATTACGTATTGAAATATCAGAACGATTAAGCAGCCGTATTGTCTTAAATGACTTTACGATCCTATTTCGTGCTGTCTTTTGAATGATAATAAAATTGAAGAGATGCCAACAACATTGATCGCTGGGTCAAATCAGCGATCATTTATAGTACAAATATTCTTTACTTGTGTTTTTTTTTGGGAAAGTATCTAGCAAGGACACATCAAATTTCAATTAAGTCTTGGAGATTCTTTCAAATATCCTAACTTAATCTTTAAATAAAAACGAACAATAATCAAATTTAACCAACTGAATATATTTTGTCTTTTCATTTAAGGTTTAGACAAAGAAAACTTGATACCTAGACTACATCCCGATATGGTCAAGGAGACAAATCAAATTAAGTATTCGATTAATTGCAGTTGAGTGTTTATTTTCGAGACTAGTGGAACTGCCTCATGTTACTAACCCACCATTAGCTACATCTGTTGCTCCGCCAGTTTGTTTAGAAGATTCGTTTAGCTCCAGTGAGTAATCGCGAAATTTGGAATGTGTGACCTGTTGTAACCCTTTGTTTGATACCCCGGTTTGTTTTCATCACTCATGCTCTGACATTAGTTCGTATCTTGAAATGCAGGATGTTCTATTTTAAACCCTATATTAGGCATGTTAGTAAGTTCAAATGTAGACCTGGTATCATAGAAAAAACGTACATGAGTATGTAAATTATAGATAGATATCTTATGAAATTATATGGGTGAGAAATCAATCGCGATTTTATGAAAAACAAGACAGCCAGTGTACAAAGCCATAAGCATTAGTGATTGAAAACATTAACTTTTATGTAGCGTTAACAATGTTACGTGGATATAAAGTATATTTTCTCAACAGGTAGCGCAGACAGACCGGGTCAAAGGCAAGTCTACGTAGTGCGGGATCCCAGTTATGGGGGAGGAAGTAACTCAGTGAGAGCGCGAGCTGAGAGGGAGGAACCGCGGTGTCTCACGTGTGAGCTGGCAGTGTGGCCGGCTCGACTACACTACGCCAACTGCTCCTTCTGGAGAGCGTCATTCTCCCCTCCAAAACCCAAAGTGGGCATCACGCATTACGTCCTCGAGTGCGGAGGACCCGGCCCACCTTTAGCAGGTTTACATGACGCTAGAACGCATAAGTTGGAGAGAATATTATATGACACGAGGCCTTATAGGTAAGTCATTTTGAATGCTTCGTAAAGTTTCTTTGTACCTACTTAAGACATTTCCAAAATTTGCAGGTCTTGCGAAACAATTGTTGTAAACTTAATCAGAATGGATTTAGTCAACAGTAGTCACACGTATTTTATTTATATCACCTTAGATTTTTGCTGCATTAAACTAAAGCAAATTGAGAACAGAAAATATAGTTGCAACATTTTCAATTTTACTTCTGCTTTCGCAGTGAACCTACCTTAAAAGTTCGACATCTGCGGGCAGCAGTAACCTCACCTTAACAATAAAGTTACTTATTTTCCATATCACATTGCGATGTTTCCAGATCAGCGCGGCTCCGCGAGCTGGCTCTGCCGACGCGACGGTCGTTCGACGTGCAACTGAGCAGCGGGTCTCGCGCGCGCGTGCAGCTGCTCCTGCCACCCTCGTGGCGAGAGGAGCTGCGCGACGCCGCCTTCCCTGTGCTCGTGCACGTGTACGTTACCTCTATAGCTCTTTATACCTCTAGCCATTTGTGTACAGATACGGATTTCGAAAGGGTGTCGGATGTGTTTTAGAATAAAATCGTAAAGATGTGTGCGTGCGGAGGTATCAGAAACGAAGTACATACCAGAGTTTTATAGTATGTCTATTATTATAGATGCTATCTTTCTACTGTAACTAACTGTATAGCCGTAAAAAGGGAAACAAGTGATGTAATAGGACCTATCAGCCAACGCTCGTAACGTTAGCTGTTCCTAAAGCATTTATATAATTATGTTACCATCTCATAAGGAATGGCTTTAGTGTTCTTTTAACTGCTCGTAGATATAACCGATATTTTTCTGATTAATTATAATATAATGTACCTAAGTAAATTCATTTCATAACAGCCTAAACTGCATGCTGAATAAGGTAGCCAAATATAAAACAAAAATCACATATTTCTCGTTGATATTTGCAGCGATGGTCGGCCAGGTAGCCAGCAGGTAACAGAGGAGTTCCTAGTAGACTGGGGCTCGTACATGTCGTCTCGTAACGACGTGGTGTACGTGAAGCTGGACGTGGCAGGTGCTAGAGGCCTTCCGCGGGCGCTGTTGCGAGGACGACTCGGCGGCGTGGAGGTCGCTGATCAATTAGCTGTTATTAGGTATGAAGTCTTATAATAATAAACTGCCTACCCGTAACTTAAGAACGCTGTTTGAAGAATAGATTTGCGTTAGGAAAAATGACGCCCAACGCTGGCTATACATGGACAAGCACCATTGTATGAAACGGCTGCTTCAAGACACCTGACTGCTTTAAGTTACTCGTGTATGACGGTCGGACCGCACGCAACTTTGTGAACTAGACTAAGATAAGAGTCGACTTCTAATATACAAATATGTAGAGACTGTCAATTAACCAATGAAGTTTTTTTCCAGATATTTATTAGACACATTTAAATTTTTGGACGTGACGCGAGTCGCGGTGTGGGGTTGGGGTTACGGCGGGTACGTGACTGCCATGCTGCTTGGCTCGCAGCAGTCCACGCTGAAGTGCGGGATCGCCGTCTCGCCAATCACAGATTGGTTATATTATAGTAAGTCATGAATCTCTTCTCTTGACATAAAGTTTACCTGGTACGAGTATGGTTCGACATGTTGTCTCTTTATTTTTGATAATTTTTAGTGGTCTATGTACCTATTTCGAGGTATGTTTTTACCTGCAGGTAATAGTGGTCGTAATCTATCGTAAGTGGATAGATTATTGGGTTTAACTCCAATGTGAAAGCCAAAAAAGAGCAATGATCTGCAAAATAACAGGTAAACTCACAAATTAATAAAAACATTTTCAGACGCGGCATTCACGGAGCGCATCCTCGGGCAGCCGTCCATCAACTACAAGGGCTACGTGGAGGCAGACGCGTCGCAGCGCGCGCATCACGTGCCCGCGCATGCGCTGTACCTCGTGCACGGCATGGCCGACATGAGCGCGCCCTACCCGCACGCGCTGCAACTAGCGCGCGCGCTCACCGACGCCGGCGTACTGTTTCGGTACCAGGTGAGAACAAAAAACTGCCACGTCCCAAGTTTTCCATTCTTCCCGCCAAAAATGTACCACGTGCAACACTGCCAAAAGCAACCTACACTTCTTTTAAGTCCTCCTCTAGTCTTTGTTATCTTTTAAAATTGTATCATAACCTGAAATAAACCGTTTACTCACCACTGTGCTATGGTTATGACAAGAATAGGTACTTACCTAGTTATTAAAAACTTTATAATTTTTCTTTTTAATAATTATCATGGCTACTACTTTTACAGGCGTACGCGGACGAAGGGCACGATCTTAAGGGCGTGATAGAACACGTATACCGCTCGATGGAAGACTTCCTTCGAGAATGCCTCTCCCTCGACCCTGAGGACACTAAACTTCCTCCACCCGACAGATAGGAGCAGCGCGTGGCAACGCCACACAACAATCACACTTGGCAAATGGCCTCAATCATCACACAAAATTATCAACAAATTATTATACAATTCCTTGTAAATATGTATTATAAGATAATGCTTTAAAACGTGTTCCCTTTTGGTTTAACCCTGACGGGCATCTGACTGTTTTATGCGAGAGCTACTTGTGATTAGCATAGTTCGTGTCTTATGAAATTCGGTTTGTACGAGGACTCGGATGAGTGTATTAATACGTACTATTTATTAGATATAGATTTACAGATTTAGATAGGTGAACGCGAAGTGAAGCTAAATAAAATATTAGATTAATCGAATTAAATTCTTCCTCATTTATATAAAAACATTGCTTCAGCGATTATCGCCTTGTCTATCGTACTCAATCGTACCAAATCTTCTTTTCCCGAATGCCTTCGAGATGATCAATTGTATCCAAAGTTAAGAACTGAGCATTTCGCCCTCTTGACAAAAAGCGTTAAATCGATACAAAAATGTAACCAAACACATTTGTATAAAATTCGATAAAATCGCGGGTCAAGTATTTAAAAATTCTTCTCGCCGTGAAATACGTTAAACCTTGATCCATGAATCCATGATAACCATTAAAAGAAACAAATAAATCGAATAACTTTTTAGAATCGAGATTTTCAATATCGAGTTTTGGGAGTCAATTGAAATGGATAATAAGTTTTAAGAGATAAGTCAGTCTATATACGTTATTATTGTATTTTAAAGTTATTTATTTTAAAGGTATATCATTATAAATTTTGCCAGCTATATTTTGATCCTCTCGAGGTCACGTCTTTCTGAGACAGGGCAGAAAAAAATATGAAGTAAAATTATTACGAAATAATAAACATAAGTCATAGATATTACAATACTATCTAAGTACCTATAAATCCTTCTGTCGATACTCATTGTGATCATACTATTAATCATAGTACTTCGAGCTTTCCCTAGGCTTTTACTATCCTTTTTTTACTACCTCTATCTAAGATATTAAGCTTTTCTAAATCTCTACTTACAGTATGAAATTACGAGTCTTTTCTAGGATTATCTGTACACTTTGTTTTGTAAAAGATGAAGATAAATAAAATTTCTTAAATAATGTCGATGTGGATATTGTTACTGAATTACATAAATTAATGAAGAGCTTATCATTTAGGGAAACTAGGCCTTTACATCGTAGGATTTTTGTTCAGAAAATAATTTACAGATTTTTTAAATGTTACGTTTTATAAAAATATAGCGCTGTTGAAGTACCTCATGCGACAATGTATGTAAATAGACCTAGTCATTAATAAATGAACAGATTAATCAGCATTGATTAGTGGATAATATTTTAATGTTTAGAAATGAAGTGACCTTGATCATCCTTAACCTTAGCCGCTTTCGCTCCATCATTATGTGATAGTGTTATCTATAGATATTCTCGAGATTTCCACTAGAATTATTGCAATAAAATAATCATGTTCACCTGATCAATAGTGGAAATAAAATTTTAATATGAAATTAAACTATATGTTTACTTTTAAACACTGAAGCTGCAGTGCCTTTTTTCTAGATAGACTAGATTGCTAATTCAAGACACTTCAAGGCATAGATAGTCTTTGCATTCTCATATAAGTACCTAAATAAATCATCTTACTGTTAACATTTGCACCTTTTCCATACTAACCATTAATTTATTTTTCTTCTTCTATTTCTAGTTGAAAACTCGAGAATAAACTACATGGTGTACTAGTTCTTAAGACAGTGTTTGATATTGTTAATGTCGTCCCATTATAACCCAGAGGCCCCTATATTATCTGAATTTGTAAAAAAATAATATGTGACAATATTACCTTATTTTTCACATCCCATATTTATAGCAATTTATCAAATAGAACTTCAAAAGAAAAATTGTGTACTATTTTTTAAATATCTGAAAAACCAATTACATTAAACGGGTAAAGACATATTACCTACAAGCTATAAATCTTAGTATAGTTAGGTGAATCTTATCATACTTGGTATTAAATTCTAAATGTGTTTACATCGCCTTAAAAGTACGATTTTTTTAAGCACCCTGTTACAAAAAGCACATTTGTGAAGATTGATTTTATACAGTCAAAATCTTAAGTGCAAATACGAGTATTTAGGTAATTTTGATATGTTAAATTTGTTCGATTGTCATAAAAAAAATATTACTATTTTCCGAGTATCTGGTGAAAATTGAAGACTATTTTTTGCGCTAACCTTATAATTACATAAACATATTCTAATATAATTTAAAATATTATTTACTTTATAAAAAACAATAAATTTTAGAATCAAAAGTAGGTACGTGTACGTATAACCAAAAATATCATTTTTCACATTTTCAATCCGGGTACAATTTTGTAATAGGGGTCTTAAAGAAATAAATCAAATAACTCGCTATGTCGTATGTAGTGATATAAATCAATAATATCATCGGACTTGATCTTCATAACTAAAACAGGTGTATTTTGAGTAATAATCATGTACAAAGTAGAGTAACTGAGCTAATTATTGCGTTTTTAAAAATGCAGGCAGTCATTATTATAGGTAAATATTAAAGTTATTAAATTAAATATAATGAAACACGGGCTGTCTGCCTCCCTGTACAATATGAAGTGAACTTATTTTGTGGTAGTTTCTGAAGATTATGGAAACTCCCATTGAATAGCAGTACTATCACAGCGTAAGAACTTGTCGGCTCAAAATGTGTCATTTCTAGACATTGCCCCATTTCCTCATCGTTATCATAAGAGGCACAGTAATATTATAGCAAAATTAACAATTATAATACAAATAGTAGATATATATAATTTTAAATGGCCCATACACTAAACGCTCCCGAAACGCCATTAAGGACTTGGGATTGCATGTTATTTGCCCACACGTCTGGCTTGACCGACTAGAGTTCATTAGGCTGTGATAATATTGTAATATTCCCTCGAAACTTGGAGGTATTGTAACTACGGATCTAATCTTTTTAAAGATTGTAATTATCATTATCGTAAACATTAATGTACAGCAAGGCCACCAGGCAGTGCTCCTTAGAAAATGTCTAAGAATGGCACTATTGTTGTTAATTTCTAAGACAAAATTAGATAATTCGTTGTTGTTGTATAGAGATAACGTCTGCCGATATTTGTTAAGTGTTATCGGATACCTGCATAGACGCATATCGTACATTCCATGTTTGTAAAGACTGCCAATTTGGTCTAAATTTTACAATAAAATTTAACAAACGATACGTCGATGAGATTGATTTCAATTGCCGTTAAGGTCTTAAGGATGCTGTGATTCTTCTATTGCATAATTTTAACGATATTATATAAAATTTTATGGATGATTATGATACCTCCATCTTGATATTACGTAGGGCCTAGTCAAATCGAATTCGTTTTAATTAATAAATTTTATCCTATAAGGCAAATTATTTTAAGAGTTTTGGAAATCTTCCATAAACAATATATTAACAATATTGCTTGATATCCAAAATAGTTAACAAGATAGACAATATTATAACACTATCAGTCGATGTACCTCACGCCACATTTGAAAATTTCTAGTAATCTAATTATAAACGAGAGAGTTCGGAAACCGGGTGCTTTAAACTTTACATCATGTTATATGTATTGATTTCTTTAGGGAATGTTCTGTAGTTATACAAAATACATATGACTTGCTAGTGAAGGAATGCCCTGCGTGTAATGGAATGAGGGCGACGGTACTGCCTCGTACTATATGCACCTTCGCTAGGCGAAGGATGCTTACAATTAATTAATAAGGATATAAAACTCATAATAATCTCGAGATCTATTCAATCAACAGAGAACACCAATTTAATTCGTGTAGTTTAAGAACAATATTATAATGTGAATGGTTGTTACTAAATCTTAGACGGGATCTATTGAATTGTTTCCACGCCGCTTCTCCCTTTAACGACTTTCTTTAAGGTCTGTAATCCTTTAGTCTTCCAGAGTAGCGAAAGCTTCCGTACCGTAAGAATAAAATTATAATTACTCTTGGGGCAGGAAAGTAGGAACTATGTGATGACTATGTCAATTATTTCCCCATTACAACTCTGATCAGCTACATTATTTATGTTACCTCTCAAGGACCTACTTACATTTGGTGAAGTTAGTTTAGACTGTCCTAGTTTTTCTCAGATTCAATGGATGTGGTATAGATGTGAATCAGTATTGCGGTGTTTTAGTAACACTGCAAGCAACGTTAGGCTGTACTCGATAAAATTATGAATTAATTTCAATTGTAAAATGAGGTAGTGAACTGTCTCATATAAAATTCTATATCGCAAACTATTTTACACGCGTGGAAAATATCTTCTACAAGCTATCTATACAAATTCGTTTCTACATGTATGATAGGTATAAAGGACGTAGGTAGTTGAAATTTTTAATAAAGTATTATTTATTAACATATTTTATTAATTGCATCTACTGTAAAATAGTATTTTATCGAGTACAGTCGCGATGCAGAGTAGTGTCCGCCTTCGTAACTTTAGAGTACCGCGGATTGCTCCGTAGCGGTTAGATTGATGAGAACGGTGCGATGTTGAACACAGTAAAATAAAATATAATAACAATAGGTATTAACTTAGCTATGAACGTGCCCCGACTTGACTTATCATATTCTGGAAGTAAAGAGAGCAGTTCTACTTTAATTTTCTAAATATGACCCAAACAAAGTAAGAAATAATTTAAATAATATTATGGCCTAAGTATCACAAATATTTACAAACTTACTTGTATCTCGGGAACATAATACTGACTATGACGAGTCAAGACATAATAATACGAATTACATGAACCATTATAATAATTAATAAAATTAATATTGTGTTCAATAACGCATCCTTTGATGGCCCTAGAAGACATAATTATATTCTACGTTATTGTTAATCAGTGTTATAAATCTTATCGTCTCGTTTAAGAGTTACAGTGTTGTATAGATTGGTACGTTTATTTGTAAATGCTGAGATTATTCTGTTATTATTGTAAAGTTTCTTTTAATAAATAAAATTTTCATAATCGTTCATTGCACTGTTTTATTTAACCGGCTCGAAATCAGTTATTTGTCGATGTTAAGCTGCGCGTCGCTACTACTGGTTCGGGCGGGCAACTGATCGCTTCTCCTACTCCATGTTTCGATACTGCGAAAATACCGCTCCAAGTGCTCATTCTTCGATGAAATATCCGACGCACTCAAAAGGTTACATGTAGTACTACTAAAGGCACCATCCGAATTGGTACACGACAAGTTCCGCATCAGTTCGTAATGGGAAAAGTTCATAGACATCAGGGAAGTGCTGTCTATTCCGTGATTGTAATTGGGTTCTGTCAAACTGTCAATGAACATGTGATGCGCTGACGCCATGCTACGTCTAACTGGACTTGTGTGAGCTGTGTTGGAACTATATTCGCCGTCCACTAACTTACTCTTCTTCAGTCGACCAAGAGCTAAGTCTAAAGACCGAACCGCCTCATTCACATTAAATGATTTACGCTTTGTAGGCTCAGTGTTCGCCCTTACAGTTAGTCCATCAATATGAGACTTCGTTTTGTTCACAGATTTCTTTTCATTAGACGTATTGCCATCCATATTTGGTCCACTCAGTAATTTCAAAACAAATACTCAGTTTAAAGCATCGCTCTCAAAATAAAGTTTAAATGATTGCAAGGACTTTTAGATGTGTTTAAAAAAATTACCAAAGACATTTTGATTTTATGACGCCGTCATTTTTACTTCAATCATAAACTACTGACTACTGCGACAATAGGTGATTAACATAGATTTTCAAAATAAACAATAATAATTTTCATTACAACCCCATCTCTGATAACCATTCGCAACTAAATACTGTACAGCGAATAGAGCGTATTAAAAATAGTTCGATAAATATTTAACAGAGTGCGCTAGTACGTACATGAATCAGCAACATTAAGTTCTCAATTCCTCACTAGATGTCGCTACATTTATTAATATAGCTACAAACGACGCGTCGCTATATTTTGCTCTATTAAAGTTATACAACATTCTCATATCGTAAATATAAATTTAATTAATGTTTCGTAAATTATCCCAAAAAGTCAGCCTGTATAATTTTAGACGGTATATAAGAGTCACATAAAGCTGCAGCGGTCGGCGCTACGGCCTCTATCTCTACCTTCACTCCGCTTTGTAACATAGCTTGTAGCTCTTCTTTAATACTTGCACCTTAAAACCACATTTAGAGACATTAACAATATTTGAAAAGCATTATTTTATTTACACATTCCTCCTATACCATATTCCTAATATACCTATCCACAAACTAAAGTCTAAAGTATAAATGAGGTAGAGTTCAGAACTTTTGAGAACTACAATTATGA
>LGAG01000257.1:269220-297440 GCA_001278395.1 Lerema accius
ACATACCGGTCAAAATCATAACCCTCCTTTTTGCTTCGCCGTAGTCGGGTAAAAATGGCATAAGCCTTCATCGCGCGGGACCGGTTCCTCACATTTTTATTCATGATCACAGTAACCAATTCTTTTTATCGCGGAACATCTGCTGTAAATTGCTTTATAATTCTAGCAATCAGTTAAACACCTCCAGTCAGAAGCTAGCAGCTAATTGAATTATTTTTTCCTGGCCGTTTATTGTGTGCTAAACGTTTACACCGAACATGGGACTGGATTGTACGCATTTAGAAGATAACCGAGGTAAATGATGAAAAGCAAAAAAGTATTAGTGTTTTGTGACAGACCAAAGATCCTGGCGCCATGGACTCGGTTTAGGTTAAATTCAACGAAGTACAGCAAGATTAAATAATTTACATTTTATTATATGGTAAATGGTGTCCAAGGGATAAATGGAGGGGGGTCTCCGAAACCCAAGGCAGCGGAGGAGGTAAGAAGAGATGAAAAGGAAAGTTATAGGTAGGTTTGTTTGTAAAAGTAAATAGCTTGTGAACATATTTCTTTAGATTTTATTGATTTTGGCAGGTCTAGGACTCTCTCACTACCCTTACCCCACCCCTTTTGGCGATGTTAGTCTCATATTAGGTATGTCCCATCTCAAAAACAGCATAAAGTCTCCTTTATATGCAGTCAATAGCATTTGCGAGATTACTTAAATAAAATTAGGATAATTATATCATACAACATTCTAACATAAGTAACTTCAAAAGCTTTATTATTCCGTAATTAGTAACCCATACATACCTATATCGGACAGAAGTAGTCGCAATATTTATGACAGACCATTTAGGTCTGGTCTGTCTAATCAAACATTTTTTCCGATCCAAGTCAAAGAACTATTATGCGCTATTACGCTGATATGGTAGCGCGTTTGTTTTTTATTTCCATCGATGACATAGGAGGATAAAAAGCAGTCCAGATATAAAATCAAAGGTTCAACGTTCCTTGCCCATCTGGATGAGGTTGAGGGGACAGTCAAGCGGGATTACCATAGAGTTATTGCGTAATAATCTAGGCAGCAGATGTGCAAGATTATTGCACTTGGTATATTTAGCTAACAGGTGCTCGACCACGTGGCTTGCAGGGTTGCACGACGTGGACAAATTTCGCGTCGTCAATTAAATATTATTCAAGAATATTACATGTTATTTTATACCCCGAAGAAGTAACACTCAGCATGTTTGTCTGTCGTGTTTTTAAAGATAATTTGTAATAATGACTTATAATAATGTTATAGGGTTTTCTCGTAATTCATTTAAAATTAATGTAGAAATAAAATATGAAAGTACCTAAACAGTTTATTAACATTGTACCTTTACATTACCGGTTTATACCGCATTTGTATTGATATTAAGTGAAGCTTAAAATAAGTGACTTTGCTATATTGTCATTCTCAGGTTGTAATCAAAAGCTTTATTTTATTTTCCAACCGGTTTTGAGCAAACTTTGTATGCACTGAATCAACGTTTTATAGCTCTTAACTGAACCAAATATAAGTATAAATGGTAAATGCAAACCAAAACAACAGGATCGTCAACCCTACGCTAATGCACTAGCTAGTCGGACTGGATTTACCAGTTGTTAAGATTTTATGAAGTGGACATTGCATAACGATTATCGATGTGATAATTGCAATACGTCCACAGACTTGTAACTTGCAGTGTAGTGATTAACATAGGTTTTTGCTCCTTGTTGTAGCGACGCCTTTTAATAGCGAACTAAACAAATATTATAGCGTTTAATTTTCCTTATGTCTATCAAGAGGATTTTATTATAAATTCAGAAATTGGAAATATGCAAATTACACAAATCAACTGTTTAGTCCCACTAAACATTTACTCTTCGTACTTTAGTGGTAGGTATTAATAGGCGATTAATTTTAGTACCTACCCAGGTACCGATAGATATCAATTTCAATTATATATTTATCACAGTCAATTAAATAATTAACATTAATTACACTAGCTATATTTGACCGCCGTATGTTGAACTTAGATGACAGGCTTCTAACCCTTTCACCAATCCGAAGTAGAGTAAAATGAATGAATACGCTCTAGTACCCCATAGTTCGTACATTCGTACATTCGTACCTAACCTATCCTAATTCTTTACAAAGTTCTGTATTCAATAACGACTTCTCTGTAATATTTATTGTAAGCATAGCAAAATATTTCTTTACTATTAAAGCTTAACAAGCAGTAGATAAATTAAAGGCTCACCTATGTGCGTAATGATGCAGCCTGTCCCGTATTCATTACCCTACGTAAATAAATCGACGTACAAGTCAATAGCACGCAAAGTGGTGCCATGATTAGAAACAGATATATGAATCAGGCGCGCAGGTGGCTTTCCTTGTAGAAAAGTTTTTGCAGTGATAGGTGCAGCTGCCGCGCGAAAATTGCTAGCCCCTATACCTCCTTCCACTCATAATCTAGGAATTAATAGCCGATTGCTAATGACAAAATGGAAATGCAAGCGTTTGGACAAACATAACGCAATTACCGGCAAGACGTTAGAATCGCATCGGCTAACGATACGGGCTAAGACATGTGCGTTGAGCTGTACTGCTGGTGTGTGGCCAGCATATTTTTTATCTGAACGTTTGATATTAATTTGCTTGAAATGCTTATCCACATTAGATCTTGTTTTATATCAAAATAGCGGATGCATGTGACATCTTTGCGTAATGACTGAGCATGTGGGAAAATAAAACAAAAATACGACAATTTCTGGTAGGTACGAGTAGATATGTACTCAATTTTTTATTTGTATTTATCGTTTTATTAGTTTTAAGCCAAATTACAATTGACAGGCATCAATAAATAAAGCAATCAGTTCAAAATATGGCAGAGCTTTTGTCCTGAAGCACATGCGCACTCGCGGTGAAGTAGACGTACCTACCCCACAAAACGCTTTTCATTTCGTTTGAATCGCTTGCGCATTTTGTGCGCACACGCAAGATGAGTCAGGAGAGTTATCATAGAGTAACATTAGTCATTACAGACGAGTCAGATTACATTCATTACTTTTTTTTTTCATACATTTATTTTTATTTCATAAACAAAACCTACATTGTTAAACTACAGTTTTTTTTCAATATCAATAACCTTTGTTCTAAAAGTTTTTACACATTTTTATTTTTAAGCAATATAAAAACGGACAATAAAATGACTCGGATATATAATAACTTACATCCGTATATTGGATAATAAATCAATTTAGCTATTGTGTAAGGTTACATTGATGCTACACCTACGCAGAATATTTGACAACCTACCTAATAACCGAAAAAAAGAGGTACCTAAAAATCGAGATTTTCTCGCATTCAGCAATCAGCCCCAACCATGCAGCTGCTTACTTAATCTTTGCCGTCGCGTAATTAGTGGCGGAGTACGCGTTGTCTGTCAGGAATGCTTTTGAGAGGAGACAAATGGAAGACTCGGAGCGAGCGTGGGCCCGATCAATGGGGTATCGTGTGTCGGCCACCTGCGCGACCGCCTTTCATCTGGATAGGATGCAGTATGCGCTGCTTCCTTGCTCTTCGTATAATATGTGCAAATTTTAAATAACATACGTGTATGTAGTTTTCAAGTTTCCTCCAAAGATTGGTTGTAAAGAGGTTAGTTATATAACTTAAGTGATGTAGCATGTTTCTTTATTTATTTTAAATTAATTGATATTGACTATGGTACAGTATTTACCTACTGATAATTCTGTAGCTAGGCAATATTTCATAATTTTATTTAATAAGGTTATTTTTACAAGGTCAAGGTAGATGATGTAAAAGCCTAATTGTGTGCAACTTTGGTATCCACCTATACCTAGCAAAGCTATTATAAACATTCTTAGCAGACTTAGGTACTTAATTGGTTCTAACATAATAGTCCAATCAAACCGAGTAAACAATAACCACCATTCATTCACCTTTTCATTCTACAGTAGCGACTGCGAATCGGTCGTCAAATCGGTTGATCTCACACGGAGATATGCCGCTCCCCCTCACTCCCCGCTGACTCCTGAGAACCTCACTCATTACACCCTGTAACTTTATATCGATAACTTAAAATTACCGATTACCGATCGCAATTGACTCTGCGATATAATCGATTGCGGTTATTGTGGGAAACAACACCATTTTTGACGATTTACTTAAGTATAACCGTGACGTGAGCTTTTGTTTATGAACGCTGGTACAGCTGCTTGTTCTATCAGCTTTGCGGTTTGCAGAATGAATCGTAATACTTAGATATCGTTATTATAAATAGAAACGAATAATAACCCAAAATTACTCAAACAATTGTAATGGGAATAGTTCTTTCTTGTCTCCCTTGTACGCGTTCAGCATTCAATAAGTAGCTCCCTTAGGACATGGATATCTCCTCATAACTGAGGAGTCTCGCGCTGCTCCAGTGCCAATTAGTAAAGGTATTAATGACCAAACGCCATCATTAACACAGTAAAGTATAGCAATGTATTATCTTTCTTCATGGCATCCAGGACACAAAGAGTGTTATTTTGGGGCTATGTGTGTAGCGTTGTTATTATGATAAAAAATAAAAATATTATTTGGATTTGTGTCACATCCACTAAGCGTAGGTTTGATTACACGTTTACATTTTTTCTAGAGGAACGCGGACGTGGACAAGTATGTTTTAATACCGTGTAACCCCTGAAGTTCATCGGTAGCTCACTTAATGCCGTCCCTAATGGAGAGATTGTGGGAAAAGGCAAAGACAATGGCGATTATATCACGGTTAATAGCTGCCGTCAAGCGTGGGGTGGCTGACAGGGGTTGCCCTTATCTATCAGGATTAGCAACCAATCCGTAATGATGCTAAGATACTAGTAAGTAAGTCTGGTATTAAGGAAGCAAACTGTAAACCTTGACTGTGACCATAGTGTATCTTCTTACCTATCTAACTCAGAGAAATACTTATAAGCTCTGGTTATTGTTGGAAGAGTCCGACAGAAGAGAGCTTCTGTCGGCTAGGTAGTGATAGTATTAATTTATGACCATAAAACTATCTTTTACTAACATTATAAACTTAAATACACAAGAGAGCCTTAACCTTAAAATTTATGTTTAACTACCGTACTAGCAAACCCAAAATGACTTTAATTTGTATTAACGTAAGGTATAATATCCGTTGATACAACCTCGTGCTTATTTCAAAGAGGGTCAATGAATGTATTGTGTTAATATCACAATATGGCCCTGTCAGTTAATTGGAATAGATTATGGGAATAAAGGGAAGAAGTCTGTTTTCCAGCGGCGAAGGTCCCGGGGGACGGCGACGATCATTTTATACTCTTTTTATCAAGTCATCGAGCGACAATGGGAAGCAGACAGATTATCACAATATTTGCCGGTGGTCGTGTGGCGACGCTTGAAAGTTGAGAGCGGATGCGGTTCTCGACAAAGCCGTGATTTGGGCTTAGCGTGTAATTAACTATTAATCCGTTGTAAAAGTACTTTGGCAGATTTGCATAGAAATCAGCAATAATAATAATAGTATATAGGTCTATTATAATATCTCACTACTATTCAGGAACTGTTAGACGAATCTCGTGCACACGAAACTACAAATCTATTTTTGATCACAGCTAATGAAAATAGTTTTCAACAGGAAGAATGGTCGAATTAGTTACTTTAAAGTGCATCATCTGTGCTTCAATGTCATGATCATATTAATAGTCGCATCGGAATCCCCAAATCAAGCCTGTTAAGACCAATTACCAATGTTAGAGCCGTCAAGAAATCTTGACCTACTCGCGGCTGGCGGCCCGCATGTCTGAGGCGGTAGACGGCGCGGCCCCGCACTGACCGCTCTCAAGACTTCCCATCAACGTCACTAGAATCAAGAAATTAACTCCCAAATGTTACTTTATGTCGTTTTCTTTATGATAATTGAAACAACCAGTTGAGCAAAACATTAAGCCGAAATAAAAGAGGAAATTAAAGAGGATTCGATTAAAAAAAGTTACGGGATTAATAAAAGGAAAATAAGATGTCCTGCTACGGTAATATTTTTGGTATTTCAGCCAACGTTACATCTTTTTCAGCATATCCTCAGTAATTACGGCAAGGCCTTCTAAAAGAGCATTATCCCCATACTCTGCTTTTTATCAAGGTGCATTTTTCCCATAACCGTAATTTTAACGAACGAGTATGAACTGCTCAACGTGTTTAAAAAATAAACGACACGAAAGAAAAAAATCGCTCACTTCATGCCAAATTTTTCACTATCAAATAAATCATACTTATCTGGTTCGTTCTGAATGGAACCTATTTCACCCGCATATTTTGCAGATGGAATGATGCCAACAGATCCACGACCGCGGTCAGTCCTCGAGGGTTCCCATGATCGGCTGACGAGACTGTCTCGAGTGCCTATTTCATTCATAAGACGCTTTGTAAGGATATCGTATTAGCGTAAGTGATATTTAACATCAAAGCACTCATGATACATTCGTCTGGAAGTCTACTTGGGAGGTTTAGTTGAAATGTACTTACGATGATTAAAATTAAAATTGTCTCTTTATTTAATTTTAGATACGGAAATGCATGACGTTATTTAAGATACCTATACCTACAATGTAACTAACCTGAAAATTGTAATAAAAGCTTCCTTCTTGATTCAACAATAGACATAATAAGCAATATTTTACCAATACTACACTACTTCCCAGAATCTATGCATTGTACCAATAAAACAGCGAATAAAAGTATCAAATCTACCGAATTACGGCGTGAAGGCATACATCGCATCGACTGACGTTTGGCGGATAAAAAACAAATAAAAGACGGAACAAAGCTAACAAAGCTTTGAAGATGCGCAATAAAAATGCAATAATGCGTTGTTGTGTGCGCACTAGCGGAACGGGACAATGCGCGTGAGTGCGACAATAGAGGCAGCGGCGCGTGCGCACCCCGAACACACCTTGTAGCCTGCGCTACGTGTAACGATAATGCTACGAATCTGTAATTTTGACTATATTCCTTTAATAACTACCATAACTTTAAAATGGACAACGTAGGTACCTATGTAAAATTATTAGTCGATACGTGTAGTACCTACGATATTACAGTTACAATAATTATTAATACCAATTACGGACGATAGGTACCTGCTTTGTTTTGAGAAGCACTAAAAAAGGAACTTCTTATAAACCGTGATGTTACTGCATTAAAGAAACCCTAACCCTTTATCATCAAGTAAGCTTTTTACTTTTTAGGTGATGTTTAACATCATCAATACCTACCTTATATAAAATAACTTGACCTACAATTACACATTGTATCCAATAATCATGATACAAGAAACCTAAGCTCACACAAGCCATTGTTACCACGTCAGAAAAAATGAGCTTATAAACGAATAAAAACTCCCCAAATACTTTCAATAGAAATCTTCAACGGCCCATTGTAGCTTTTTTTCTAACATATTTGATTTGTTGCTACAAATAGCTTATATGAAAAGCGTTTAAGGTACTTAATGTCCAGTAATTGGCGATCAATAAGGATCAGTGGGCACATTGTGTTTAATATAGAATAACCATTGTCCGAATTGTGATTACAATAAAAAGAAAAAAAACTAAGCACCCGTCAGGCACAATACGAAGCTGTCGAAAGTTGCCAGATTAAAATTATTAAATGGCCAGTCAGTAGTTAAAAAATACCACATTAAAGATTTTTAAGAGTCATTTATTACTGTGCTCCTCGACACTTTAAATCTTGGAAATGAAATTTTAAATAATGATTAGGTACCAGATTCCATGTAAACCTAAAAAAAATTTTGATTTCCAATGACAAAATGACTCTTTTTCCATATATGTTTGCTGGATGCTACAAAACTCGGTGAATGTGAACTTAAAATAAACGGTAGGTATAGTTAGAAACGTTATTAAGGTGATTCATTTTGCAGATAGAGTTAGTAGGTACCTACCTATAGACGCAAAATAGTAACTGACGCTCCCTTACATTTCAAAATTTAAAACTCATCCTTAAATATTTACATTGAAACATAAACCAAACCTCTATGATTTCATGTAAGTATGTAGTAAAAGCAACCCTATCGCATACTAATTCTTAAACAAACGGCAAGCAAGGTGTTAACGGTCTTCATTAACCGCTTTAAATTCAAACAGAGCACCCACCGTTTAATAAAATCACCAAGCGGCTTGCGGGTCCCACGCACTCTGAATAAGAAATATGAGCTGAACGGATACTGCTATTATCAAAACATTATTACAACACTCCAACCAGCGCCCTTCCAATGTAAAAATTAAACAACAATTGCCTTTAATATTCGCTCGCCGGTACCGACCCTCGGGTGGTTTTATAAAAAATCTGTCAATCTGCTGGAGATCAATCATCCTTGCTGAATAGGCGGAGGGGTGAGCCACAATTGAACTTCGCAGATAATAAAGGCGGTCTATATTTACGTAAACGCATCGGTTTGACGTACAACATTGTATGCTGACGCATCCCCCGCGTCAAAGGCCGATCGTCTTTGTGGACCAGAAACCTGAGTGACGTTTTGTGACAAATGTCAAGTAGTTAAGCTTGTCAATGTCAAGTGTCGTAAGCTTCTCAACTTGTTTATTCAGGACTTTCAAGTTTAGCCGCAAACACTGTGGTCTACTGTTAAGTTGGACCCTTTAACTTAAGATAGTCTGTTATTGTTAGATTTTAGATGTAGTTAATTATTTTAATATTCATTCTCACAACAGCGTTGTCTGTCTTAACCAATTACTTTCTGTGAAAACAGCATTACAAAATCGGCTGAAGTGAATTTGATAAATTTCAGCACCGAAACAGATTACCTATCCCTAGGAGATAAAGCCATCTATCGAAGCCAAATAACACTTCAGGGTTGAAAGAAGGAATGCAATATTTTTTTAAGTTCGGGCAATTTAAAATATCCGCAAGCGAAATTACGAGTATCAATCAACTTATACACAAACAAGAACAAGAAACCACGAAGGGACCAATGGTTCTAGTTTCACGGCTCAGTTCTCCGACAAGACATACCACTTGCCTGTGGTCATGTACCAACGTGGCCACGTGTGGACTCGGTCTAACGCGCCCACGTGCCGACGCGTGATACGCACCACAGGTAAACGCGTTTTTTTTTACACTAATACGTAGCGCGTGTCGGAAGGAAACGAAGTGATGACTTGTAGTATCCACAAAATACTACTGAAGGAGAATTTTTCAAATTAGTCTATTGAAAACAATGTGTAGAGTAAAATGCGATTTTTATAGATAACGTATACTTATTGGTAGGTATTTGGTACCTATACATGGTCTAACTAAACTCGTCATTAGATACATGTATAGATAACCATAAAAAACCTTAGTTTAAAATTAAATCTATAACTATAATCTGTAGGTATATTGGATAAAGTTTAATGATATCTAAAGTCAACTCGAATCGAACAGACGATCCGTAATGAATGTATAAATGCAATTAGCGTCACCAGTTGATAATCGTGATGCCAGGCGTGCACTTTATCACCGCAGCCAATCATCCCCAGCCATCTCGCTTATTGACTGACTGTCAATAGACTTTAATAGGTTTTTTTACTTTAAAAGCTGTTATGACGAATACTCTTACTAAGGCCACACGTACACAAATGATAATTAACAAACTGAAGAGGAGAAACACGTAATTTAAAATAATAGTTCGCGCTCGTGTCTATTGTGTGGGTTGGGTGTTTATCTATACATTTTTGAATTAAGTGGACAGTACAGCATTCAATGTATATATTCTCGTATTAGTTGACCGCAGGGGTTCGTGATTGATCATTGATGCCCATGAATACACCTTTGATTCTCACAAATCCGGATATAAATAAATACAAGACTTTTTGTTCATGCCCCGCGCGTGTTACGCTGAAAAACAGTTTTTTTCTATGTCCATTCACATTGAGTTGTGATTTTAACTTTGCACATAAATTCGTATTCACTACTATTGTTGATATCCTAAGTGACCATTTAAAGTTGTTTATGAAGACTATTAGATTGAAAATAACGATTTTCACACGTCGCTAAATAATGTTCATCTGCCGCAAGTCAGCAATTTGTACGTGGTCTCGACTATAAAAATAACCATTTATCTAAAACGTACCAATATTGTTCTAATAACAATAAACATAAAGTATTCGATGGCGCGCTGTCCAACCCTTTCCCACCGCTCTAATTTTACTAATGCGTTTGGTTAACAGGGGTACAATATACTGGGTTAAATAAACGCATTAAAACGATGTTTAACCTATAGATTTACAAATTACCGCTAACATTTAAGGCACTTACAACGACAAATCTATTTACCGTTCCATCAATTTTACATGAAATAATTCAATTTTATATAAGTTTTATTCTATACCTAAGCGTAGTTATTCCAAAAGATTTTAAATAATATTTTTACGAAAATCAAAACTTTATTCACGTACAAGAAATACAACTCATAATTATGTATTTTTAAAATTAATTGACTTTTTTTAATATTAAGGAGAAACTGAAATTCTTCAAATAAAAATGATTTATTACAACTTAAATTCACGCGTGCCACATCCGCTTTTTGGACCATGCTATAATCACTTGAAATGAAATCCGTTCACATAGCATCCGCTGTCACAATCGTAGCTAATTGCGCATAATGAGTAGAGCAACAAACGCAATATGTTTTTTATTATTTATGAGTCGCGAACGCCCCGCCGTTTTGGCACCCTACGAAATTCGCGGGTTGAAATCATTTAATGGTCCGCTGAGCGCTTTTAAGAATTGTGTAATATCGGATTTCCGGCTTAAATATAATTTTTTTTAAATGCTCATACAAATGTATGAATATCAACAAATTATAAAATAAACTAATTACTTTTCCCACTTTAACTAAACTTAACTTTCATTAAGAAGATTTCGTAGCAAAACAAGCACCAAATTTTTGAAGAGGTGTAGGACGGCTACGAAATAATAACTATGAACCTACCTTTTGTTTTACTTATTTGTATTATATGGGTATTTTGTAAAAATCTAGTTAATTCAATTGAAAACCTATTGACAACATTCGAAAAATGAGTCAACAGTCATACTAATAAATTAAAAAGATTATAGAGATTTATTACAATCTCATCACCATAAACGATCTGATTCCCACGCTTCATGAAACAGAGGCGTCAATTAATTAAATTTACCAATCAAGGTGCGTTCCCACGAGCAGGCATGATATCTAGAAATCACGCAACATCTTTATTCTATATTAGATTATACCCCATCACTTTCCTGCCAGTCCACCCTTTGTTTTAGGGTCGGCGTGAAATGGACTCGCCACAATTGCATTGTAATATTTGACTCCCAATAATATAATGCACAAAAAATAACTATAATGTTGGTTACGTGTGAAAATCATCAGGATTATTAGATTATTGGCCATTAGACAGAGTTCATTCAACCTCTAGAACATTAGTTCCACGAATTTCATTGGAAAGTACAAACTAACGATTATTTATTATTATGATATTCTAAAGAAACTAACAGGATCGTCATCATTCTTCGCTGCATCACACTACGTAACTAGACTGAAGTATAAATATTTCACATTTTACATGATTCTTTACATAATAATTAAGTTTCACCCGGTCTATCGAACCATAGGTACCTACTACAAAATTACTTTTTTCAAAACTTAATTGCATTCATTTCATTAGCGATATCCTGACCAAATTAATGTTGATACAGTAGAAAAATTTAATGCTTATCTTAACGTATTCAATTATCAGAATAAATAAAAATTTCATACTATCAAGCGACAACAGTTACACTAAAGGCTGAACATTAAACAATTTGTATAATTCCGCTATAATTCAATCGTAGCTTTAGAATTAATGCGAATATATTTGGTGAGCCCATGTTTATGCAAAACGTTTCTATCAAATATTCAAATGAGAAACATTTCGCAAGGGCGTAGATACTCGTATGTTGACAACTTTTGCGAAAACGCTTTTTAATAGTATGGTAGAAAAATAGATCCTTAAAAAATATTTATGTTATTTTATTTTTCAATCATTAATACATGCAACAAGTTACGCTGAAATTAAATTAGAAGATACTATAGGTAACCTATGGAACAAAGATGCTCAGATTAAGGCAGCTTTTCTATACTTAATAATACTTATACTTATTTTGGTATTTTCCTATAACTGACCTGGAGAAGCTTCATAATGCTAAAAAAACCTATGGACATAAAAAATGTAAAAAAAGTAAAAAACAGTTGTCAATAGCGCGTGCTGCATGTTAAGCGAACGTCGCCATGGCTGCGCACGCGCCCGCATTGCCGATAACGTCGCTCATAAATTAGCCGCGCTTTCCACAACACAGCGCTGCTTTTCACCTTGCTAGATACGTGCTATCATCACCCCAAGGCATTATTTTAGGCTAGACTTTTTTTAAATAATAGACCAGGTAATATTTTGCGGAAACTCCTTTAATTCTTGAAGAATCCGTAAATCGGCCAATCTGTGTTTTAAAGTTTTATTGGTCTCAAAACAAAAAAGGTACTAATTACACAGTGCTAACTACTTAATTTATTATTTTGGTGCTTAAACTAAGCTTCGGCCTGTATCTTAGTGCACATTTCGTCATGATTAGTAGACTAAAATCCAGCCCTGTTATTTTGAAAGGAGATTTAAAAAATTGTTAGGTAAAATTAGGTCGGCATCTTAACACTTATACTCGTTTAATACCTCTATCAAACAAAACTTTCATTTAATTACGAAACACATTCAACAATTGGTGAACCTATTCAATAAATATGTAATTGTCAGATGAAAATATGACTTCATTTTTATCATCTGCAAATACCTTAAAATTGAGTACCTACCTATCGCTACATGTGTATGAGATGAATTGATCGCACTCGAAACTTATAATAGAAAAGAAACCCGCGAATGACTTCATAAAACCATTAACCACAACACCCGGCCAAGCTGGAGCTCATCGATTGCGCATTTCAAAACGATCGGATTAGTTATACCCGTGCATGAGAATCACAACTGGAAAATCAAAACGGAGGTCAATCACAAACGTATTTGTTGTATAACAGTTGCGTCGAGCGGGGGCGTGCTATTTGTTCCGAGTTCCAAATAGTTGTTTGATTAACTCTCTTTCATGTCGGTGTTCGTTGAAATGCGATTGTCTGCGGATTTGTTTAATTTGATCCTTTGTTTGAACGCCGCTTGTGTGAGGCTTATAGGGAGCGCTCGATGGGACGAGTATGGAGATTTGATATCAGTAAAGGGTTATCTCTGTTGTCAATGACAGATCGCAACCTGCGCTTGACTCGTAGACAATGAGCGGCGAGGCGGCCGGCTACCGATACCCATTCAGGTACCTACATAGATCTACTCTATTTCGGATTTCGTTCTAATAGGTAAAGTATTACTACAGATGTAATGGAACTGAAAACTAAGCTACAAAAAGTATCGTGCAATAGTTTCATAAAACGGTCAAACCGTGGGTAGGTATACACAGTCGTACTCGTGGATATAATCAGATTTTGTAGAGTAGAGTTGCCGCATGTAGAGTTACGTCTTATAGAGTTCATAAGCATAGGCTTGTGATCCTCGATGACCTACGAGTATTTTATATTATAAGTATTAAATTATATTGGTGCGATTTTCATTTATTGCGAGTTTCTTTCATTCACTTTCGGTCACATATCTCACTTTTGATTATAGGTATGTCTATCTCATTCACGGTTTTATCCAAGTACCTACTCCTAAACTTAAAATATCGTTCGACGTCAAACACGTAGGTTATCGACCCTATAATTAACTAGCTAAACGGATGGACAGTCATCAGAAATTGAACGGTATCCATGTGACTGGACGTCGCGACGTTCGTGCATCTTACGCTGAAACGCAATCGTTGGCAATTTCGCGAATTGACGACTTCCGCAGGGCCGGGGGAACGCAAATTGCTAGTGGCATATAACTACTTTTTATTTGGGCGTCAATTGATGATGAAGGCGAGAACGGAAGGGGCTCAGCTCTCGACCAATGGAAAAACACTCGCAATTTAGCAATCATGCAACAACTACTACTCGAAACGATTAGAGTTACGCAAAACTTTAAACTGGTAGGTAGGTCCGAACTATGAGTCATATACTTAGTAAAATTTTATTTTTCAGTCTCACTCAGCTATAGAATATCGATAAACAGGGCTTCCATAGCCAACCATCATAGGTGAATTCACCGTATCTATCCATTGGTCTATCTTAGGTCTTGCTCAGAGCCCTCTTATAGAGTCAAAGTTTACATTTTAAGTAGTTAAATCAAAGATAGACCGATTCCGCTATAAGTAAGTTGGTATCTAAAAAATAAATTATGTAGGTTAGTTTCATATAAAGATCAATTTACGTTCTACTGAAATTTAAAATATCAACAGAAGCCACGATGTCTGTACATTATTATTTTTTCCCACTTCCACAAGCGATACAATCTAAAACTAAATATAATAACAAAAGTAACTTATTCCTTGTTCTATTGATTACACCTAAAATAGATTAACTCAACTTTGCTTACCTTAAATACATTGTCGCAATAATTGGTTTTTAATCCGATTAGTGGGATTTAAATAGATTTACCTACCTAGGTAGGTATATAATTTTCGTTAGGCAAATCAAAATGCAATCTTAGCTTCCAGTTACCTAGGTACTCGTATTAGACTAAAATAGGTAACTACTTTTAATTTGATTTCTGCCTCTTCTAAATAACTTCTAGGTCAATTAGTCACCATTCAGATATATTATGTAATAGTTATATAAAAAAAATTCAGTCCTTGGTATTTCACACTAATTCTTAATACATTAAAGATGTGTGAAAGATTAAACATTATCCACATTGTTATCAGCGATACTTTAAGTAGACATCGAAGTTTTAACATCCATTAGAACCTGACACGCGGATTTGTTAAAATAAAAATATTGCAGCTGTTTTACTCGAACATTAACAAAAGTAGCAAAACATTTCGACTTAATCTGATATAAGCGATTGTACCAACAGCTTTGCGTTAACTATAAGAAGATTAGGTAGATGTAAAGAAGCAAAAACAAAGATTATTTCTCGGTCCCATTCATCTGTATCTAAATACCTGCCTCAGAAGGCAATTTAAGATCAAACCGACTTAAAAGATAAGAAAAACAGTGTTAGATTTGTGGGTACTTTGATAAGTTGGTAACAGGATGATTAGTAACAAGATGACAATGACACATCTAACGAGTGATATTAAATGTAAAATAATTTCTGGCCTTTAGGTAGGTACCAATTATAAAAGCTTTATACTCGTAGAAGTGATTTGTTCTTACAAATCTCGAGTGACGTTGTGTTTGACGAATTAATCCTTTTGATTATATTTTATGAAAATAAGTTTACGAAAGGTTCCAACTAAAAACTGCAAAGACGTTTGATTAACATGGCTCATTATAAAGTAACAATTAGGAATGGAGTACCTATAGTGCGTAGCCGACCGGCGCGCGCGCAGTTTAACGGTGTAAATAACGTACGCGCCCGCATCTCTCACCCTCTGTGCTCGAAGGCTAGCGAACCTGCGCAGAATACCCACTAAACAATACTAAGAAAGACCTTAACAAAATAACTGACGAAAATTACATTCATAGTTGTCGTAGCACTTTAAAACAAGGTGCCAAAGGACGTTGTTAAGTGCCTTAGGTACTATTGGATCATGATCAAATAGTCCAATTCGTACAAGAGGCTCTTAATGTTTTTTTTAATTGTTTATCTGAATAACAAGTCTTTCACCGTGGTTATAAATAAACATAGGTATTTAAACTCCAATTCATCTGTTCTCAAAGAAAGACCTTATTAATAGGTAAACATTGCTTCACCTACTAGGTACCTACTAGTAGTAGGTACCTTACGTACGTTCGTACTACCTACCTACTCTACATATTTTTCAAAACAAGGATTTCACAAAAGATATGAATAGATTCCCTTTTGATGAATTCGATGTCTTTTTTAAAACTACATTTAATCTGCCGTTATAAATTGTAAATAATCAATTTCCTCATTTCACCAAATTATGTAAAAAACAAATAACGATAGAGTCAACTAGAGACATTATTAGTCGATAAACCATGCAAAAAAACGCTGGCCTTGGAGAAGAACTCTTGTTACATTTATCTGAAAATCCCTATAATAAACACAGTTTTACAGATACCTACCTAATACAATTCCTTTAGTTCAGAACAATAGATGCCTAAGCTGGTAATAAGATGCACTGTAAAATCAATATTTTCGTATACTGCACGACTCTACCTATAAGAACGATGCCAATACAATTTGTTTATAGGTACGTAGGTACTATACCTATACGCAATAAATCGATGCCTTCTTTCCAAAGCGATATCGCACGTAGATAGCATTTAACAAATACAATGTATCACTGAAATTTCCCGATGCGATTTTTCCTGAAAATATTGACTTTACAATACGGAAAACTGCTATTGGTGTGTCCTATCTGTGTTCTGATTGGCTGGGAGGCGGCGTCGCGGGTATTCCGCATTCTCATTGGGGAATTCGCTGGCCCACCTTAGGGCATGGTGGGGGAAATCAACCCCATGTTTATTTTTGTTGTTAAAGTCAGTGAGCTGTGAGCTTTCAATGCGTGTGTTACACGCCACGGGAACTTTTATATCGTGATATTTATGTGCATCAAACAAGAGACTGGTGGTTGTGTTCTGTGACTGTTTTAGTTTATTTGTTATTTGATTTTATAATTAAAAGACGTGTTTATGTTCCTGATTGCTGCTTTCTTCGGAGATGGTTATCCTGTAAGTATTTTTTTGAATTTTTATATTTTCTTTTACTGACCCTACGTAGTAGGTATGTATCATAAAATATTGTTCTGAATTTGAAACTCGTTTGAAACTTAAGTAGGTACCTACCTATATCTGATTCTTGTTCATGTAGAAATTATCGCCTTAGTGGGTTTTATCTAATTGCCATGTACCTAGCTAGCTACCTATAAAACTAAATAGTTTCAGGTTGTATGACAAGTACTGATGTATGTTACCTATTAGTAAGTAGCAGTTACCTTCCGGATATTATCTACAATCGTATAATCTTCTTTAAGGATAATCCTATTACAAAATTAAGTATAAGCCGTTCTTTTTACTTCCATTCTACTCGACCGACGGACTACTGTCTTTTAAAATGGGTAAGGTCTCTGTAATTAATACTAAGTATTAATGATAATTATTAATAGGTACCTATTTGCCTAAATCTCCGGAGATTGCGAATTTTTTATTTGTCGATAGTTTAGAACTTTAGATGATACCTACCTAGTCCGTTGTTTTTAACTTGTGTTAGGTACCTACATTTAAAACAATAACATTAATTTTCAAAGCAGTTTTTATGAATATTTAGGTAAGCAAACCTACCTATGTGATATTGAAGAGATGAAATCACTCAAACGTTAGCGAAAAAGTAAGATTAACGTGAAAATGTATGATTTCCGTTACAATTTCGTAAAACTGTAGTGCTAAATAAGACAAATTAAAAAAATAGACTGTAGCTAGGTTAACTTAGACATAATGTAGATACCTAAATGTTTAACCTGACCCAAATATAAACCACAAGAACCCCAATAAGATTAATAATTTCATGCTAAACCAACAAACACTTAAAAAAAACCTCCATCAAAAGGTACAAAGAAGCAGTTTTCTATTTTGACTGTGTTCAAAGTGTAGAGTGACCGAGCTGGGGTAGGTCGCGGAAGGTGTGAGGGGACTGTAATTGAATTTAATTGAAACCTATTGAGACTAGTACGCGTCCCTCTCTCTTTAGTGTAATAAAAAGTCAATAGAGATTCATAAATCCCTATAGATAAAAACTATGAAAGCAATTTTATTCGATTTAATACAAAATACCATTTAGGTAGGTAACTTGATAGAATTAAAATTAACATTTTGGAAATACCCACTTCGAATGAAAAATGTAGACATTCAATAAATTTATATAGAGCCAAAAAAGTAGGTATGTTTTCGGAAAGTTGCAATTACAGTTTTGCACTTTATTTTTATAGGTAGGTTCTCGTTCATTTCATTTCATTTATCAAATCTTACTCTAAACCCCACATAACGAACCTTTGGCAACTAGCATTCACGCCCATCTTTTTAATTTTTCATTAACAGCCATATCTATAGGTATTTTGTTAAAGTAAAATTATAATTATCCTGGCCCTAAGTAATATAACTTTCGTTAGTAGTTTATTGTAGGCTAATAGTACCTACGTATCTGAAGGTACTAGATACACCTACCTACCTATTCTATTTAGGAATAAGTACGTAACAACTAAAGCATTTAAAATTGATATCTTGAGTATTATTAAGAACCCATCCGTCTTACCTCATAAAACTGGGTTCATGACGATTGCGTTCTGTTAGAATTCGTTCAATTAAGACGTACCCAGCCCCTTTAGAAAGCAATTTTGTAGCAATTGGCTCAACAAGAGCTTTGTGAGGGGAGCGAGCTTTCCCGCAATCGGGTAACTTTACATCTATAGATACCTACATCATCAAGCTTCGAACGAATATAATTCTGATAGTTAGGTACCTACCTACTTTTCCAAATCTTACATAATAATATTATCTAATCTTCTTATTATCTATATATTCTCGCGTATATTGATTGATCGATTGATTTCTTTTATATTAAGTACCTACTTTCATTAACAACCCATGTAGGCACGTCTGCTATCGGTAACAGTTTGATAGTTTCTATGTCGAATTAAAATTTTCGTACATACGGTCATATGGACATCTATACTAATGTTGTGTAGGTCCTGTACATGTATTTTGTATCCATACTGTTCAAAAATTAACTGATTGACTAAGGTTCCTTAGGCTGATGGATAATTAAGCAAGCCCAACCTTTTATTCCAGCAACGTCTTTATTTTTACGCTATCAGATGGTGTCCTGTCGTTTATAAATTGTAGCTAATATCCAATAGGTAACTACGTTTACAGCCCACTCAGAGATACATATGTATATAGACACTGCGCTCTAGGTAAGTACCACAACTAATTATTATTTTTAAACACAGTTCCAGTGCACGTCGAACGAATATGTCAGAAGGCCCTGTGACACCCGAGTGGGACATCAACGACGCGGTGGTACCCAGGGTGTCCAGCTTCGACACCTTCAGCGAGTGGTGCGACGGCCACGTGCGCAAGGTGTACCCCCCGGGCTGCGAGGAGGCCCGGCGCCACGCCTCGGGCTGGGCGATGAGGAACACCAACAACCATAATGTACACATCCTGAAGAAGAGCTGCCTAGGAGTGTTGGTGTGCTCCACGCGCTGCCGCCTACCTGACGGCTCCAGTGTTCATTTACGACCGGCGATATGCGACAAAGCGAGGAAAAAGCAGCAAGGTAATTTAAATACAAAATAGTTATTTTACAAATATCTGTAACAATATTACCTACCTACATAACTGTAGAATCAAAAAGTAACGGGAACAACATTCCTCACTTAATATTTAATGGACAGTAGGTATTTAGACTATTGTGAGCCAACTAAAGATTCACAGAGTCGAAAGAGAAAAAAGCTTTTTAACATTTTATTGGATGACTCAGCTTTGACTTACGTAATTTGGTTTTACACCAAGAGTCGATCCCCGACTGGGGCATGTCATACTTAAAACCTACCGTACCTACTTAGTCCTAAAACGTACCTAAAGCCTGATGTTCATGGTGATAGGATTATGAATTAGAAGTTATGCCTGGTCTTGATGTTTTTAGGTAAACCTTGTCCAAACCGTTTGTGCACCGGAGGACGTCTCGAAGTTCAACCGTGTCGGGGCCACTGTGGATACCCGGTCACACACTTCTGGCGTCACACCGAACATGCGATCTTCTTCCAAGCGAAGGGGGCTCACGACCATCCCAGACCAGAAGCTAAGGGAGCCAGCGAAGTGAGGAGATCCCTCGGGGCCGGCAGGAGAGTGCGAGGACTCGCCTTGATACTGGCACGAGAAGCAGCTATCGCAGATAAAATTCTTACAGTGAAACCCGACAAACAAATGCCACCAAAAATTAACAACGTCCACCCGCAGCCGCCCCCATTAATTCCTGATAGCCAAAGAGGTGTGTGTAAATTATGTTTTATTATATTATCTTAATAGATACTTTCATAATGGTTACCTACGCCTCCTTGTTTCAAAGGTAAAAACTAATACTGATTGACTGGAAATAATTTGATTTGATTGAGTTTCAGTTGTTTTCGCCGTACTGACTTTTTTATTCCTACTATGTAGGTAACTGATCATTGTTTTTTATCAACAGGACTCACATGTACTTGCGATCCGTTCGAGTGCACGTGTAGATGGCGGGCTGACCCGGCTCCCGATATGTACGCTACATGGCAGCCCGATAACCACTCCTACACCTCATACGCACCCAGTGGGCCACCCGCACCCACGCTGCACCAGCAACCCGCATACGACCCCGCGGGACTTCCCGCCGACGACATATTCCATCCTGAAGAAATCTTCCAACTCGACCAACCCTTCCGCTTAGATATTCAAATTGATGAGAACACGCTCGAATCCCCTCCTACGTTCGCCGATCTAAACGGCGACAATTCCAGACCTGACGACTCCTATTGGCTGGAGTGGCAGCGCGCCCCCACGGGATCGGAGTCCAGCGACACCCCCTCTCCAGAACTATTCGGTAACGGCTACCAGCAAGCCGAAGCGTACTGCGAGCAACAAACTTACACGAACCAAATATACTATCCGGAGGAAGCGCAATATTACCCCGTCGACAATACCAGAGACTCTCCCATTACAGAAATGCAGGAACAGCGGTACTACAGATATCAGGACTGTGCACAAAATAATATAGATAATAATATGCAAGGATGGAACTATTCAGATTGTGCGTTCACTGGCCAGGAACCGCCCGAGTGCAAACAGTATTACGACGTGCAACACACGCAAGGAATGAATGCGTTCAGTGCCCTATTATAATGTTATTGTTCTTAGGTTGTGTAATTGTAAATTGTAAATAATATTTTAGGTAAGAGAGTTGTTTGTAAGCAAAATCCCAAAAATAATGTTTAAGAGAATATGATACGACAAAGTGATATTGTTCCTTCGATGTATAAAGGTTTGCAGGAACGACACGCAGCAGGCGAGCGCTCTACGATTGTTAGTTCTACTGAAGACAGAATAAATGATAAATAAACACATTTTTTACAAAATCGTCTATTTATTGTATATAAAAATTACATTAAAATTGTCAATATTACACTTTTAATTTCTAACAATAAAATTGGTCACTACAAAATAGTCCGTAAAGCGATCACACGATAAATTTATTATGCATTTTGCAATCGCAAAACATTCTTAAAACTGTCCACGTGACATCATTGACACCATAGTATCTTAATAGTAAATCGCCCCAAAACTAACTCCGCCATGAGAGCCGCGCGGCGCTCACGACCCGCGCACCGCCGAGCGGCAATGTATATCTTTAGACTTCACATAAAACTCGATAACCTGATTACGATAAACAATTATTTACAACAACAACACTCAACCAGATTTCAGTACCCAAAACCAAAAAATATCTCATCGCGTAAGCTGGTATCAATTTACCCTCATCGGTATAACAGCGATGAGTTCGTCCGAATCAATTATAAGCTTTCTCGAGACATCATAACAAGCTCTACAGTAGTATCACAAAGCGACGCACAATAACAGATTACGCATGTACTATTTTTAACAATTTATCAACAGAGTCTTTATTGTGTACAACATTACCAGGAAAGCAGGCTTACTTACGTCTAGCTCTAAACCTTGTGATTTAACTTTACGTTTTTAACAATAGGCCCCTTACACGTAACTAACATAAAACGTTGCCTTCCATTTATTACAAGGGATCGAGGAGAGCACAGCACGTACTATCACAGCAGTCGGCGATGCCGACTAATGCCTCTAAACTTATATTTTACCCTCCAACCATGAATAGACTTCGTAGACAAACGAAGACAAAACCTGTTAGCGAATATTTTATCTATCCGCGCGTAGAATAATTCAGAAGATTAGCTGGCTCGAGTGGCTATGAGCTGACATAGTTCCAAGGATCGATAACCAATGGGGAAGAACGTGCTGGATTGACCATACCTCGGAAAAAGGAACAAAGGGCGTGCCCCTTTCTGCTAGTCTTTCGACCTGAAGATAGTAGATACCGGGCATCCGCTGGATATAGTAGGCTTAGAACTTGTTATGTCCAGCAGTGAAAATCGAAAGGCTGACCAACTGATAGATGGAAATAGAAATCTTCAAGTACAAAACTTAGAAAAAGTAATAACAACAGAAATATTAGTAAAATAATAAAAAATCAATTTTCAATAAATATTTGTACTTTAGCAAATATTTTAAACTAAACATCATACCAGTGTAATATTTTACAACACGCAGCCAATCAAAACTACAAAGTAAGTCATGGTTGGAGTAATCGTTTTATAGTTTCCATTCGTTATCAAGTTTAGAGACACGCGCAGCCCCGCATCGGGTTCTTTTTAAGGCCACAAAATAATTTAAATCGAAGCAAAGTCTCTATCTAAGTCTCATATTTTTACAACTCACTACCAGTGTAATGTAACTTGCGAGCATCATTCAGCAAGCGTACATTTCACGTGGATACGGACGTATCAATTGTCACTGCCTTTCGGTGAAAAGCTTTCCTCGTCGAACACTCGATGTTGTGTTACGGGACTATTTTCACTTATTTATCGTAGCAAATAACCAATTTGATCACAGGCGGAAAGATTGTTACAGTTATACTGTCAACCGCAACGACGAAAGATAATTATAATTTAAAAAGACAATTGAGAGAATAAGGAAATATGTTCTTTATGTTATTGTAGTTGAACCCTTTTTCCGGAGATTAAGTATATAGGATATGTATCAAAATGGACCGAGCCTAGTTAAGTAGATTGGAGTTACAATATCAACAATTTAAGAAATCGGAGAAAATCCACGACACGACCTCATAGTTTCATCACTCTTTATAGATTTATTTTTATTAACAGCTCATTAACACAGTCTGTGCGTAAATAAATCACAGCCAACTTTAAGCTGCCACAAAGTCATTAATTCTCCTCATTGTTGATCAACATTTGATGTAATTATCGAAACAAATCCCAACCATAGTAAATATAAAATCAAATAAGTTATTAATTGGCCGGAACGTCAAAAAAAATAATTATTAATCTGGTACATTGTCCAATACTTATTTATTTTGGCCTTTTTGAAACATATCCTTCATTAGACGCTAAAAGAGAAGAATGTGCAATAGTCCCATCATCTACTATAGGTGTCGAATCTATTTAGGAAGCAGAAGATCAAGTCAGAAGCGAGATCGAGTGCGCAAGAGATACCGTCGCAGGAAGCATACGCGCTCATAAGAGAAAATTCTACATTAAAGAACGACGGCTCGATTCGTTATAACTATGACTTAGGTATAAACAGTAGACTTATAGATAGGGCAAATCTTAGGGTTGAATGTAACTAAGTATAACAATATTTAGACATAGACATATATATAAATATTATAATTTGATGTGTAGTCGCGATATATTAACATAGTATCTATGAGCAAAGTAATAAATCAATAATAATTTTGTGCTATAATACAATAACGTACAATTCTTGAATAGAAACACAAAATTATACCATTACAAATTCAATACAACTAAAATTATTAATTCTGAACAACAGGAAAACAGAAAAACGAGTAATAGGTTGAGAGTTCTTCTCACATTAAACTAACGACTAATATACAAGTTTGTACTGTTGAGAACATAATCCACTGCTGAGTAAGTAATTCGGCGGAAAACGCCCATTCGTGCAGATATATCAGAATCGTGGAATTCTAATTGTTTAAACATAAGTGACTAAGACTAATTGAGAATTATTTTAAGACGTTGTAATAATGAAATCTAGTTTAGAATCTTTCGAGTTGAAATAGAAGCGAAAGTCTAAATTGGAAACAGGCGCGTGGCCCTACTTGAATAGCACAGAAAACGAAGCTTGAAAATCCAAAACTGAATTCTACGTAAAACTATAATATATTCATGGAAGACTATAATAGGTGGAATAACATTAAATAGGAGGAAACAAGTGTGCACTACATTTTTTATTTAACGATACCGGTATATCGCCCAAATTTATTGCGTCAAGTTATAAAAAAAATCCTCATATCAACTAACGCCACACACATAAGAGCAATATCCTAAATGCCTAATAGAAAAATAGGCGAAACAGTTAAGATATTTTTTTATTTTTTGGCAATAAAACCATTTTACACTAACTACTACGACATTAAGTACGGACTAAAAAGTAATAATTACTATACACCTTATAAATTTGTGAACACGACAAATTAATTTACCTAATGTAACCTAAAAAATAAGAAATCGATAAATATTTACGACTATATCTCATGTAGTGAGTGAAGTTGTTACAATTTAGTAGGTTATTTATTCAATTATATCGGTACTAAATGACAATAACCGGTATCGTATCAAGACGAATAATACCTACAGTCATCATTGGCTTATACTGCGTTATATACTTTATCCATCCAGCAAAAATAAGCTCTATAGATTTAATAATAGAATTCATTTTTCCGTTTCTCAGCAGTTGTGTCTATTACACATAAAACAGACAACTTTTGTACCCAATTAAAATACATTTTAATCGATCGTATCTCATGCAAATATGAACTTTAGTACAATGCATACAAAGTTGATTTCGAAATGACAAATATGATATTAAAGGCGTACATGCCTAACCTTTTCTGAAATTCAAACTAAATTAAAATCGAATTTGTAATTATAGAAATTAGCCGGTTGTTTAAAAGTTATCTATTACATTATAAAGAAGAGTTTATGCAATTTTTTCTTTTTATATCCCTGTGGCAGTACGTATAATTAGCTCAATACTTATGTAGTTCCATACACAAATATAAAATCATCAATATTATGAGGATATTGTTTTAATTTATAACGCTCCTACAGACCTTAATACACATATAATAGGCTTATCTAACCATTATTAGATCCATGCCAGTTATCACAATTTATCATATTTTATCATTACTCATCATCATCACACATCATTTCTATGAAATAATCATTAAAATGAGTAGAATAGATTGCATTGGAATTACAATGAGAAGCACATTAAAGAGCAATTCATACGAATGTTGGAGAAAAATAGGGCTAATTTTATTTACATTCGCCTTTTAGCTTTTTTTTCATAATTGAAAACACATTTCACTCTGAAAATGATAAATAATGATTCAGAATAATGAGCAACAATTTTCATGTTTGTGGGTACTTGAAAATACTTATAAAATATATCAATTATGTAATTTGAAGGTAGATACACCACACAAATATGGGTATGTACAGTTAATGTTCTGTTTCAACGACTGACCATGGTGAAATGAAGATGCGTATTTTTGAATCCATAATTACATCATTATTATGATATCTATACATTTAGATACAGCTCCATACCGTAACTACCTTTATTTTATACCGGTATAATATCGATAACGAACAACGAAAAAACTATTATCTAACACAACAATTTTCTTTAACACTTAGGTTAGTCCGTTTTCTGAGCGTATCCGAATTCAGTAAATTGGGAAGGAATTATTGCCCATGGACATAAGGCAAGGTATGATGAAAGGGTGACATGGGACGAAAATAGATTACAACAAACTTTAGGTCCACTTTGTTCTGTACACAAAGTACTGCTAAGATATAAATATCAACTTTTGACATATTTCAAAGGAACCAAAAATCTTGATGAAATCTATTTAATAAATCATACACAGCGACTATTCGGGACAACACATGGCCTAAACTTATGATTTTCATATCTTATTGAAGTGGACTAAGAAAGGATTCACAAGAACGCAACCTATCCAAAGGTAAATAAATGTATATAACTTGAAGCCACAACAAACTGGATTTGGGTAGTAGACTCACACTGATTGGGAGGAAGTTTAAAGTAATTTCAAGCTCGTTTCCTTGCGAGGTGGTGTTGATGTGTGGGAGGGGGAGAGGTCAGGGCGCAGCCTCCTCGGCGAGCTCCTCGGCCTCCCCCGCCAGCGCCAGCGTCTCCGCCCCGGGGCACCGCCCCACGCTACACTCCATGTCCGTACTGAAATAAACAATAAACACACTCAATACAAATATCTCCTTTGTAGATAGCTTCTGTCATAATTAACACCTAAAGTGACTATATTCAAACGACCATATTCCTTCGCTACACTTGCAGTTCGTTGCCCATATGACAAGAGATTTAAGGCTTTGTTGATAACTGCATTAAAATCTATTGCATACTTTCAAAGATTTGATATGAGAAGAAGTGACATTTGCGTTTTATACTATGTAAAAATATGTTTACTACTGTCATATAATTTCAAAAAGTTAATATACTCACAGAACGCTAACAGTAGAAGCTTGCATCCGCGAGGTCTGCCACTGCTCGCTGGCCTCGATCGAGTCGAGCTGGTCCTCCGGCTGCGGGTCCGGCGCGTCCGGCGCGTCCGGCACGTCGAGCGGGTCCGGCATGTCCGGCATGTCCGGCGCCGGGTCACTGGCGGACACCGGTGACTCCAGGTTGATCAGCGTGCCGGTCACCACCTCCGCCGCCTTACCCTCCTCCGTGTTCGAGCTCGTCGACTGACTTGTGTCCACTGACTTTTGGATATCTGTCGAATGGTACTTCAGGTAATTAAGTTTTTATTTATCTTCACTTTAAAAAAACAAAATTAAAAACTGAGTAGTGTTTTTACACTAAAACATCGAGCTTCATTATTAATTTTTACTAAATCGCATACTACTCCCGAACTAAAAGCTAGTTAACTTCAAAAATGATTAAATAAAGACCCAAAAATAAACATCCATGTATGGAGAACTAATGTATTGGGTGTGAAGTTATTATTTATAGGGTGTAGAGTGAAAGCGAGACCTGGGGCATGCATGTAGGTCAACCATTTCTTGAGCGGTCGGCTGTCACCGAACACGGACAGAACGTTGCCCTTCGGCGCATCTGTAAAGCAACGCGCGTGCACACTGGTTAAGTAAGTATTGGAACATGCATGCACAAATTGAACAAATAAAAAAAATATAACTACTATTCCATACTGCATCTACAAGCGGACACACAAATGGATATATTAAACGACACAAATGTTTTTTTTTTCGTAAGACTACATACATCGCCGTAGAAATTAAGCATAAAATATTGAAATACGCGAACGTAAATACGTTTACTAAAATGTTATGGCAGCATTGGTTACGTAAACGATGTCTCACTGATAATAATAATGTAGTCATGACTCGTTTTGCTTCATAATGATTTATGCGTACATCCACAGCGACGAAACACAATATAAGGGGCCATTCAAGTATTACGTAAGCAGAATTATAACAATTATTTACCTCCTCTTGTCAGCACAACTAAAGCTCTTACCCAATGCTTACGTAAATTACTGCTGACATAAACACCCATGTCATAAAAAATAAGCAAAGGCAAGACCCCCAACCTCTTTAGTACTACATATAATGTGCTTAATTCGTAATACGTGAACGGTCCCTAAGATAAAAAGTCATATAGGGACAGAAACGGGGGCTAATACTGTACAAGGATTGGTAATAGTAAACCATTTGCAAGAAAAACTATACATTTAAATGCTCTGTCTACGACACCGTGACTAAGTATGAGAAGTTGATGTGATTTATTTGACTTAAAATGCTGTACAGATAAGTGTAAACTAAAAGCATATAAACTTTGAAATATTTGCATCAAACTGGTACTTGCTAAGACTAAAAGCATTTTATTTTAACTTTACAACACTGAAATATTTTAGACACTTAAATATACAAAATTATTTACAAAAAAATTCTATACAATGTTAACAATCAGACATTAAAGTTAACAGCAATATTTGTAAAAAGTTAAACTAACAACCAGAATGCAATCCTAAACCTTAAAAAAAAAAACTTACACGAAAATTATCGCCCTTCTACTACACAACTTAGATCGATATACAACGAC
>LGAG01000257.1:298803-331502 GCA_001278395.1 Lerema accius
GACAGTGTTAGTCTTGCCCCGTGTGTTAGTCTTACCCCACCTTACCTTACATTTAAATGCTCTGTCTACGACACCGTGACTAAGTATGAGAAGTTGATGTGATTTATTTTACCTAAAATGCTGTACAGATAAGTGTAAACTAAAAGCATAGAAACTTTGAAATATTTGCATCAAATTTCTGATGCTTGCTAAGACTAAAAGCATTTCATTTTAACTTTACAACACTGAAATATTTTAGACGCTTAAATAATACAAAATTATATACAAAAAATTCTATACAATGTTAACAATCAGACATAAAAGTTAACAGTAATATTTTTAAAAAGTTAAACTAACAACCAGAGTGCAATCCTAACCTAAAAAAAAATTATTAGCTACTTACACGATAATTATGGCGCTTCCACTACACAACTAAGATCGACATACAACAACATTATGCAACATGTTGCAGATTCTATTTCCGATCCGAATCGACCCTATCCGATTCTCATCTTTTCTACCCAGTCTGATGTATCCCTCCTATATTTACAATTCCGGTGGTATCCTAACTACCCGATCCTACATCCGTCCGATCCAGTCCGGTTCGATCCGGTCCATTCCGGTCCGGTCCAGTCCATTCCGGTCCAGTCCGACATAACTCACCTGGTTTGTGCCGCTGGTCGCAGCAGGGCAGCGGCGCGGGGTGTTGCCGCAGCGGCCGCACGCGCACGCGGTAGAAGCGTGCGCCGCGCGGCATGTGGAACCGGTTGCCGCTCTACACAAACATACGTAAAGATCAGTCATTCATTTATTAAATTGTAATGTCTTTAATCAATCGTACATGGCTTTGCTATCTTTACCCGGCTGCGTCAGAAGGACGGTGTTTTTCGAGCGTATATATATAATAATTTTTTTGGCAATCCAAACGGATTTCAACTTCTGACGTAAGAAAATATAAATATCTATACCTCGTTTTTTTCGTCGTGATATAAAAAGTAAACAATTACAGTGTATTTTTATTGTAATTATCGATTTAAAAATAAAAAAGACACCAATAAAAAAAAATAAAGAATAAACAATAATTTAATGTCAAAATACATTTCTGTATACTTCTGAATATTTTTTAAATTAATGAAAGGAATAAAAGTAGTGCCAAGATTGTTTGCCTTTTATATCACGACGAAAAAAACGAGGTATAGATGCAGGTCGTTGACCCCTACCTTCTTGGCGTAACAATACTCCTTGGAGTCGACGGTGGCGACGGCGTACAGCCGCCGCTCGCTCTCGCTCTTCAGCTGGATGCTGAGGTCGAGCGCCGACAGACAGTCGCTGTGCACGAAGTACATTATATTCGCCTCCTAGAATACAAAACCAGTTATGTGTTAAAAAGTAATGTTTGTTTTGAAATATTAGACAAATACGTTCTTAAGCATAGTCGTAGATATAGTAGACCATAAAGTAAAATAATTACATTAATTGTCACCACCAAAATCGGATAGTTAAGTTAGGTTAAGTTTTAGGGTTCCATAACCAACTAAGGCGATAAAATGGCAAAAATAAGTCAAACAATATTCAGCATGTCTTCCCTTTAAATAATATAGGGATGATTTTTTTTTTCATCTACTCCATAGCGTCAGATAACATTGAAAACTCATTCAAGCATAGCGATTTTCCGACTATTTTTGATTTAGGAATTCTTTAACAACATAATATCATACTTAAGTGTACTTTCATAAGTAATCAATTAAGCAAGACATTTTTTACGATTACAACCTCTGTTGTAATCGCCCCTTAATTCTATAACACCGTACCTGCAGCACAGTGTAGTTGAGATGCGAGGGGTCCCACAGCAGCAGCACGACGTTCCCCGGCAGACACGACGACAGACTGAGCGTGCCGGCCGCCAGCCCCAGCGGCGTGTGGCAGCGGGCGCGCCCGCGTCGCCCCTCCTCCTTCTTAGGCGATGATCTGGGTGAGACGGAACATGTGCTTTAGTAATGTATATAGGAAACAACTTTCACTTGCTTACGCTTAAGAGAATTCGTAGGGAAAGTTGTCCATGTAAAACCGTGCGAAAAATCTATGTCTCTCTCTCACACACATACACAAACACATAATACAAAATGTGCCAAGAAATACGGCTTGATAATAAGCCTTTGTATACCTCAGTTTTTTGGTCGTGATTTAAAAGTAAACAATCTTGGCACTGCTTTTATTAATTTCATTAATTTAAAAAATATTTAGAAGTATACAGAAATTTATTTTAACATAAAATTATTGTTTATTCTTTATTTTTTTAAATTTGTGTCTGTCTTATTTTAAAATCGATAATTACAATAAAAAGACACTGTAAGATTGTTTACCTTTTAAATTACTACGAAAAAAACGAGGTATAGTATAGGCGGCGAAGCGAAAACATAGCCTGGCTTAGCGTTTTTAGTTGGAACTCGTCAATATAGTCCTAAACATGAATATTAAGCGTGTATAGCACACCTTTTACAAATATTTTTCATCATAAAATAACAAACCTGCCGTCACTGTCTTCCTCCTTGCTCTTATCCCCTTCCTCAGACTTCTTCTCCAACTCCTTCTTCAAGTCGGCGACCTGCTGTAGTAGAACCGCTTTCTCGTTTTCTAGCGACGCCAGCTGCAATAACGTCGCATAGATGTTATTCGAACAGTAAGTACTGAGTTAAAAAAAACTTTTCTATTTATATCGTAATATATTATCAAATTTTGCTTTGGCATGGTATAATTTTACAAATAAATATAATATTAAAATTTTGTTACACTTCTTTTAGTTTAATTTCGAACATTTCCAAAAATAAATCATTCACACAATTTAGACGGTTCCTTCTAAAGGCAACTCTTGAGACAGACTAAAATACTACATTAATAATCTGATCATTACATGACAATTCATGTACCCCAAACATTAATTAATGTGTAGTTTTCCGTGTTAAGATCTTTTAATATTAGTCTCTAACAGCTGGCAGACTGACCTGCGTCCTGAGCAAGGAGTCCAGGTCGTTGGTCTCCGGGTCCGTCAACTGCTGGATGGTGTCGCGGTACTTGCCGCACTCGCGAGTCAACAGCTGCTCCCGCTCTCGCAGCAACTCCAGCTGTCGGTCCTTCTCGCTCAACAGACGTCTGCTCGCATCATTAATGGTCACCTGGAACGATTTACATTACATAAATTCTGTTGTATAACCCCATACAAAAATTTCTCGAATCGTGGGTTCCATGCTTAACACACAATAATTGGCACACACCCAGCTTAACACACACTTAGACGAAATTATAAATTTAACCTCATCATTAAAATTACTGCTGTACTGAAAATCGAACCCCGGACTCTATAAAAGTCAATTCCGCTTGGTGTTACCATTGCATCATACAGGTTAACTGAACAATTTTTTTTAAAGCCATTCGCAGTCCCAGAATTTACAATCATACCTGTTTATCCGTCTCATATTTAGCCTTCAACAAGGACAACTCAGCACTGAGTTTCTGTTCGTACTCCGCTTTGCACTTATCAACTGCCTCTTTAACAGCCTCCTCTTTCTCAACCTCAGCATTCTCTTTCGTCTGCATCACTATGGCGTTGTGGCTACTGATCTCAATCACATCAGTACGTTCAATCTTTTCCAGACTAGATTCGGACGGCGATCGGTCCATATTCGTCAATGCTACTAACCGGAACCTGTTATCAACCAATCGTTAAGTAATAAAATATTGAAAATATTACCTATAAGACCATTATAAATTAATCCCTGATTTTTATAATATAATTATGAGATTGACAGTATTACTCGAGACCCTAAAGAAACTATTCTTTATGCATTACAAGAAACTAATATTTCGCCGCTACAATCTAGCAATAACTAGTTAAAACAATGGTACAAAACATGTCAACGGCCGTATCTTGATAACGAAGAAAAGATGAGCGTAGATTAGAATAGAATCGACTGTCAAATCATTTATATTATAAAGATCAGTAAATAGTACCTAAGTGATAAATATCAAGCGTGAGCAAAATAAAAAGAAACCTATTTTTTTGACATCAACCAATTTCCCTTAAAACCATAGTATAAAGCATCGCAAACTAATTTACCTCGACCTTAAAGACTCTATCTCCGCTTTGTACTCCTGGTGCATTTTCTCCTGTAACTCCTTCAATTCCTTTTGTTTTTGAATTTCTGCCTCTTCTAACTTTTTCTCATACTTTTTAATTTCTTCCTTCTCCTTGTTCAATAAATCTTTAGTACCCTGATGTTCCAATTCTAATCTTTCGATATCTTTTTGGTGTGCTAGTTTTAAATCTTCCTTCTCAGATTTGAGTGAACTTATCATGTCGTCCTTTTCACTGAGAGAAGCTTTCATATCGCTTAATTCTAATTCGTGGTCGACCGTTAGCCTCTGAGTTTGTTCACGAAACCTGATAGCCGATTCCTCAATATTTTTCTCCCACGTATCTTTTATCTCTAAATGTTTTCCTTCGACGAACTTATTCTGTTCCTCGACATCTTTTTTAAGCCTCACCAATTCCTCTTTAATAAAATACAAGCTAACTCTAACCAGTCCACATAGCTTCACCAAGAAGTCTTGTAGCCTTTCGATGTTTAATTTATCGATACTCATATTGTCCTAAAATAATAAAACATTCGATTAAGAGTTTGAAATAATCGTTCATAGATACGATTACACAAAAGCGATAGAACACAGCGAAACAAAAACACCAAACTATTGGCTGTACGGGGCCGGTGAGACAGGAGCAACGAAAAATAACTGATGCAGCGACCGCTCAGTTTAGACCACACTATATTATATACATCGCGTTTTACCTAATCAAAACTGATTACTGAAATGACCAATTTGAAGACATTTTCTAGTCATGCAATAAAAAAATTAAAACAAATTCCGTGTCACTACGCATTTAACTACCGTCACATACGAAAAAAAAATCATAATTTATTTTTCAAAAAAATTTCACGTGTAATTAAAAACTCGTAACAAAACCATGTAACAGTCGAAAAAAATCGAATAACAAAAAAAAAACGAAATCGATTTTGAACTAATTAATAATCGATAGGGTCTGAAGCGAGCAGCGCTGGGCGGGAGGTAGCAATGCACCTGTCCGTCGTCCCGGCCCCAATCCAAGCTGGACGGTAGCGACTCCTCGATGTAAAACTCTGAATGGACAAACTCTTGCGGATCAGTCTCCGCTATAACGGCTAGTGTTCGCACCTCAGTCACCGTGGACACGGCCAGCGTCTCCGGCGCGCACGTCAACGATATATCGACCTTCTGCTTCTGAGACCCACTTTGCCGGCTTAGCTTCTCGAATTCAGTGTCCGTTTCCGACTCAAAGTCTTCCCTACAAACATTCATAACTTTACAAATGCGGTACACATTTAAGTCGTAATTCATTAACTAAAAAAATTGTATACCACAGTATGAATTTAAAGTAGCTAAAATATCGTAGTGATAGCTATGATTAATTTTACTCGTTATTTAGTAAAAAAATCAATAATCATTAAACTTACTTGTCAAGGTCAACCTGGATATCAACGTCTTTTTCTTCATGTTCTGATGCATTGAGTCTGAAAATAATAAGATTGATAAATATCAATACACAAGTCACTCCACCTTGAACTGATGAATGAGCACTGAACAGTAACTATTGTATGTATGACTTGATACCTCACAGACTTACCTCTGTTGAAAGAACTTTACAGTCGCCTCCATATTATATTTCGGCACGTCCTCGGCTAGCATAGGAAACGCGTTCGCTATGAACTCTATATCCTCGTTGGTAATAATCGGTAATCGAGCGTCGAAGGCGGGCGGGGCTTGCGTGGCGAAGGCGGGCGGCAGCTCCGTCATACCAGGAAACAGGCTTCGGAGGAAGTGGCCTTCGAATAGGACATTGAACTCTTGTCGACGACACACTTCTTCGTCGTGGATCTTTAGCAGTTTCTCTGCTAAGTCTGTAGCCCACTGGAAATGACAAGATTTGTTGTTATAATAGCTGAACTAAACAATACGTTTTCTACCTACAAAAACAGTCTTCTGGATAAGTCTTCGTACAGAAACACTATCATCAAGTCTAGACCAGAATATCTGGATTATAAATAAATCAAAATGCATTTTTTTCTGGTATTTTTTTCATAATTTCAGCTACCCTCTTTCTCACTTAAATAAGGAGATTTAATTCAAAAGCTTTTTTTAACGGCTGTCTGTCTGTTTCTCCAGCCATCCGTTCATCTATCGATTGACCTTGGACATACGGAACCTATTATGGTCCCTTAACCCTATAATAAAACCAGTAACAAGAAGTTAGATAATATACAACAAACAGCGTCCATACCTGCAAGTGCGCCCGCGAGAACGCCCGCCGCCTAGCGGCCTCGTAGAGCGCGCGCACGTAGACGGCGGGCGCGCGGTGCAGCTGCGCCACGATGCCGAAGTACCGCGCCAGCCGGTTGAAACACTGGAACGACAGCATGGCGTGCGCGTCCTGCACTGACATCGAGTTCTCGATCATCAACACCGCCCTGAAAAAGTTATAATAAAATAAGATAGTATTAAAGGAGGGTAATAATTTTGATAACTAACATCATCAACGTCTCGGCACATAAAACTATTGTCCGAACTATGGAAGGGGGTACGGTAAACTTTGTGTTGATTAAGTGTTTGCTCGGGACAGTATTTTAGACGATCAGGTTATAGGTGATGGGTCTACCTTGAGGTAAAGTTTGGTGTTATTCAACCTAGGAACCACTTGGTAAGTTGCACAGAAAATCAATCAACCTACGGAAGATGTTAGAAACGGTGATGTAGGTAATAAGTTGAATTAAGAAGGGACAAAAAAAAAATTATGAGCACAGTAATTATTTAGGGCAATTTCTCGGTTAAACTCGATTTCTCGGGCCAAGGTGATCGTAGTCATGGTCAAATTTAGTCCGGAAAAAATTATAATTATTTATATTCCAAGGCCAACTTACTCTAACCGCGCCTTCAAGATATGCGACAGTTCATCTTTAGACTTGGCGATACGACGTCTTATATCCACCAACACTTGATGGCCCTTCAACAACTTCTCCAGCTGGCGACCGTGAGACTGTACCAGTGTTGGTAACACTGACGGATCACACGCCGCATTTAGACGTTCACGATGCTGGAAAATAGGAAAATTCACATAAGTATGTATGCCTTATTACCCGATTGCACCAAACGGAGGGTAATGTTTCCGAGCGTATGTACGTATATTACTAAGGCTAAGTCGCTCGACAGAGTTCAATGTGTAAGGTGTCATTGGATTGGTCTCCTGTGGGAGTGTTATAAGCTATAAGTAATTTTTTTTCCTTATACTCAAACTTTTAGCAGGGTTTTCTTTCTACTCGCGATCACAAATATTGGATACCAACCTGTATTATAGAGGCAGCCTGATCTTTCTGGTCTCTCTCAAGTTTCTTCACATCACTAAGCAGCTGGTCCAGTCCATACAGTCTGTCCTCAATGCCCTTGATCTGTTTCAAACCGTGCATGTTCGCGTACTCCAGTATATGGTACAACTCCGCTTCCCTTTCTTTCAGTGGTTCCGCATCGATCTGATGAAGAGTAAAATATAATCATTAGCAAAGGATTTAATAATATATGACATACAAACTCAGTTAAAGCCTTCACAACGAGACATGACCGAAAACGTGACGTGTGCAAACAATCCTATATATTACAAAACAAAAACGCATCGCCATGATTTCTGTTCAGTCTGTTAGACACAGGCTATAAACATTCTTTAACGATATAACGAATTAAATTATACAGAGTATCAGTAATCTTACCAAAGACAATCCCTTCTGACAATAGTCTATGATATCTTGCAAGGAGGCCTTGTTTCCTTGCGCTAGGATCCAGTGCAGCAAAGTGGGTTCCTCTTTGCTGTCAGTGGATGTAGCCTTAAAAGCCACTCCTTCATCAGACTCCTCAATTTGCGGGGGCGGCTCTGACGACGCGACCCCTTCGTTGCTCGATGAAGCATTCTTCTGGTCAAATACTGTAAAATATAGTAATGGGGATAAAATAATTAAACCAATTACATTAAGTTATTATTTTGACACTGCCTATTTATGTTTAGTGCTATAGTTAAATGATTAATTAGTCATATTGTAAAAAACGTTATATAAGTACTGAGTTAAACTTTACTTATTTCTAAAACCTTTAATTGAGTCATAACTGGACCTTGGTAGAAAAGTTCGAAATATTTGCGATTTCTTTAATTAATTGAAAACAATGTCTATTAAATGAAATTATTTCAGAATAAATAATTTGTCATTGTTATAAATAAATCACAATCAAGACTCAATACAATCACTTGTGGAATTCTTAGTGAGTAAAATCGATACCCTAATATAGGAATATAACTGACCATCTTCATCGGATAGCTTGAAAACCCCCACACCAAAGTCCTGGGTGGCTCTGTTCTCTGAACTGCTCTCCAGTGGTTGACTCCTATAATGTTGTCCCTCGAAGTCCGTGTCTTCAAACACATCGAAACCGGAAAACCTGTGCGCCTCTGCATTCAACTGTAGAGCCGGCAGGATGGGGATATTGCCGAGTGACTCCAATACTTTGTTTAGCCTAAAAAAAAATTATGATTCTAACATATTATACCTTTAAAATTATACCGTCCGTATACTAAGCTGATACTATACTAATTTTAACGCCAATTAACGTAACACGCAACGCAACATAAAAGTATGAAACTCTTGTATGAAAGCCAAAAATTAAATTTTATTGAACCAACAGTCAAATTAAATATGTATAATAAAACGGGGAAAATATTTCGACAATTTAGTGTACACTACTTTGAATCAGTTAAAACACCTTGTTAAGTTTGTTTTAAGCGTAAAATAAAACAATGTATTATTCATTACTACGTCGCAATGTATATTGCCTTATATTGAAACAAAGACATCAGAATAGCATTGAAGCTAAATAAAGGCAAAATTGAATTACATTAATATGTAATCTCACCAAGAAATCCGATACCAGAAATAAGAATAGACTAGGGAAACTTAATTTGAGCGTAACAGATTATTATTTACTCACGTATTAAGTTTCTCAGCATACTCCTCCTTTTTTTGTCGATGTTTTTTGAATGATTCCTTAAAGCTTCTTGATCGTTCACAGAATTCGTGGTATATGTCCTCCAAATTGGCTACTACCGCCGTCCAACCCTATATACAATCAATTATAAAATTTGCAGTAACTTTTCCAACTTTATTGCTTAGATATTGCCCGGGACATTGTAGCTTCTGGTTCAATCATGGAAATCCAATTTTCCCAAAAGGAAATTCTACTTACAACCTTGTTTGTTTATGGTTTATTTTACAACAAAGTGTCATTAGATGCATCATCTTATCATAATACAGTGGTACTACTAGGTATTTGAAATACTACTCAAAATACACTACTGCGGAGAATAACAAAAGGTGAATCTAATATTAACTCAAACTGTTAAACACACTATAAAACTAAGATATTGCATGCATGTTGTTTCAATGACCTTCTAGTAAGCGAGTTGAGTGTGCTAATCTTGAACAAATATTTACTTGTGAATTGCATAGAAGTTTGTCAACAGAGAGATGTTTGGCAAAAGTAAGTTTGCTAAGATCTATATATTCTCTTGGTGTCACATTTACCCGCAAACTTGGTTAGGACAGATTATTTATAAATATGAAAAAGTCAATGAACTGCATTGCATAAATAATCCCTGGTATCATTTAAAATTAGAAAAGATATCTTTGTTTACATGTACAATAAAAAGTCAACATTTTAACAATATAATATGTACTTAGAATAGACATGCTTCATTCTGTAGGATTAGATTAAGATAACACTCCACATACCCATGATAAAAACAACATGATATAAAAACACTCAATAAGTATAGAAAACTTGCCTGATGCTGCAGATGTTGTTCATGCACAAGTTGTTCACAACTCCTTGACACCTCATGTGCATATTCACTGAACTGCTGTGCCAGGTTTGCACAAGATATTACTGTGCGAACATTGGCCACTGACGAGCAACACACCTCCACTGCGCTCTTAAGCTCTGCAACGGACTTACTGTCGAATGCACTGCGGATGTCACTACGAAATTCACCCGTACTCAACTCCACAATAGGACTTAAATCACCGCACACTAAAATCAAAAGAAAAATTATTAAAGTTACTTGTATTCTTATTAGAATTGCTTGACTGGCAAAGTTAAAACTGCTCTGAAGGAGTGGGATTAAAGCATAATTAGGTACATCACAGGGGCAATATGCAAACTGGCAAACTCACACATGTTTGTAAGCATTATTTTAAATATTTTTTAGAAGAAATAAAACAAGTTCCAAGATCCCATAATTTAAAAAAGCATTGATGCCAGTAAACCACATAAGTAGTCTTAATATCAAAATATCATTTGTTAAAACAATATTAATCACTTACTGGAAGGTTTGAGCCGACTTTCCTTAACAGATGGTTTGCTGAACATGTAGATTGGGTTGGTGTCAGTACCAGCGCTATACGAAGATACCATATGGTCTGACAGCAGAACCTCACCTCCACTTACAAGAAGCACCAAAGAATTTGCTGGTATCTTGGTCTTTCTTTCTATTGCAGCTTTTAAGCTTGCAACACTAAAATTATAATGAAAATAAAAGGTATGTTTCAATATTATGGATCCTGCTAACATGATTCTGATTTAAGGATCTGTTTGGGCTTTAGGGATCTGATTAGATTGTAAATGTATATTTATGTGAGTTAAGTGTTGACTCCACCCTTCTGCTAGCTCAATTGGTAGTTTTTAAAAATTAAGAAATAATCATAGTAGTATATTAACATAATAAAAGAAAAGTATCACAGACAGGGCTGCACAGGTCAACAATTCACAACTACTCTGCCCTAATTACAAAAAACCTATTTTTATTACAGAATATTTCAAAACTTTTTTGTGAAGCAAAGTTTGCATAAAAATTCTTTGTAGTAAGTAATAACATTTTTACTATTTAACAATCATTAAATATATTTATAACACTTTGTCAAGATTAATGTAATAAAATATCTCAGAAATAGCAAAATATTTTACACTTATTATGACACCAGTGTAGTTTTAGGATAATAGAAAAGTTTTGAACAATATGTATCATGATAGATTAACCTGTTTTATTGCAATATAATATTACTAAAGACTGATTTAGATAAACAATGTAATCTAGAATTCATTCATAATTATCATAATGCCCTGTTTGACACACTTTTAGTGTAACATATTATTCCAATAATACATTAACAACCTCAAAAATAATTATGATATATCATGCAATACATTATCACTCAACGTAAACGCTTTTATTTTATACATACCTTTGCAAAGTGAGGTTCATATCATATGTGGTCATTTGACCAGCATCCACATGAAAAACATACAACATCTTTGGAACTTTTTAAGCTGATTTTAATTAACAAGCCTTTGTGAATTGCTAGCAACTATTAAAATTGCTTTTAAAATCCATGGAACTGAAATAAAATACATATTTTAATAAACCTAAATTCAAACAGACTGTCACTAAATCCATTTCAAAATAGGAAAATTTCGCACAAGTATGTAGTGTAATTCTGACCGATTATTACGCGCAATTTTAGTACACTATCTTCATGACCTCAAATAATAGATGAAACTGAAATCATGAGATTTTAATCTAATCACTATAAATAATAAGATTTATAGATCATTGTCCAATAGTTCTTACTAAATACTAAGAAGACTGAGGCAGACTGAGCAGAAACATAATAATACAAGTACCTATGTACAATCTCACTAAAATAAACACAAACGTCAAAATTGATATTATTTATTTTCTATCCAAAATAATTAGAAGATAATAAATGCAAATCATTCCGACAATTTTAATGTAGATGTGGTAAATAATAGTGGCTAGATGAAATGAAACGTGTTGTTTTTTTTGCGTTTGAACAACAAAGATCTGATACTTACACAAATGGACGTCACATAATATAGTTTTAAACCACTTCTCTCACTACAGTAACATCGATTAAATTATGAATTGAGATCATTTTAATGATATTTACAATAATATGACTTAAGACACGACACTATACACACAAAATTTTAATTTGTTGAGGTCATAACACCACCATTTATTGATAGACAAACTAAATTCATTTTATTTCATTCAGCTTAGCCAGCTGCAGTCTGTCAGTAAGTTGACAGTTGACAGATGTGTAGTGTTGCTATATTATTTTTTTTAATGTTTCATTTTTAAGTAGATCATACCGCACATCGTATTTTTTTCAGCTATAGAAATTAAAACAAACTTAATATATGGAAGTCTTATAAAAGAAGTAATAAAAGATAAGAAAATATTAGAAGAACTTAATTTACCACTGTATAGTACGTGGAGTGTAATTTTGTTTAACCTGCGTTGGATGTCTAATAAATAAATAAAGGGTTGAACTCTTTTTTAACCTACCCACCATAACGCTTGGAGGGACATGCTTTTTAATCGCTTTACTTGCTGCAACCAAATACTGGATCTTTCTTATTAATTTTACATATATTGCGTGGTTCAAAGAGTACTATAAATGGCGTGGTTCTCACACTGCGACTGGCATGAAAAAAAATTCATGCTCTATTTTAGAAGAGTGGCATGTGGTAGCTAATTTAAAATATCTTCAATATCCAACACTATTCTCATTTTGCAAGTATAACAAAAAACCCTCTACCAGTAAACCTTCAACAGGAGGGACCTATTCTACTTATGATGCTGTTCAGGTTTTGTGCAGGGTAGTCGAGGTTAGTTTGGATTCTACAACGGATTTTGACTTCCTTCACCCAATAGAATTAAAGGACACGTTTATAGTACGAAAAAATCCGATCGGTGATTTTAAAAGCATTTAAAACTACATAGTTACTTATCACAGATAGAAAACGTATACCTACATAATGCCAAGTTTCAGGTTTCCGCTCATAAAAAAATAAAAAAAGCAATAAAGGTGACCTTCAGAATTAGAGATTCCTAAGCTGTAAAATGTTTGTTTCTTTTTGACTTGGTAAAGTTACACTATCACGTGAATTCGCCGTACACTCAAGGCCGACAGTCGTGATAATGTTAAGTTATATAATGCACGATGCAATTAATACCATTATGTACTTATATATTTTTTTCTGTATTGTTAAACTATGTATATTTTATTTTTAAGCATCAAATGATTCTTATTTTACAGAAAACATAAATTTACATTTGTCTAGTTGAAAATAAATATCTAAACAATATCAATTAATAAAAAAAAATGTTTTTTGGAAAGTTGAAAAAAAAACTATAAAATTTTTCAATATATTTAATCAAAAAGATATCAAAAAATTGTTCCCTCATAAAAATAACTATTGTATATCCTCAGACCAACAAATTAAAAAAGTATATCTATAAAAATATGTGTATAATTATCAATCTGGAGATATTTAATCATTTTAGTGTATATAATGCATAACCCATATAGACCTATGGTATAACCATAATGCAACTGTTTTACTCAATAGATATTAGGGAGCATTCAAGTGTTAAGTAACGCAATTTTTGAAGACATTTCACCCCTCGTCCTCTCCGTGTAATGCGCTGTAACGTTTTTCTATACCCTCCTTCACCACCTCTTAACTCACAACAGACCATTTTTGTTATAATATTTATAATATATTGCCATTTTTCCGAGTTAAAATATTGCCTATTTCTTTAGTAATAAAAAAACAATGTTATATAACGCGTTATTCAACCCCCCTTCAAACTATGTAACGCATCATAACATTTTTCTAGATCTCCCCTTGCCCCCAAATTGCGTTCAGTAATACTTGAACTGCTCCTTATTACGTGAACTTGAAGTATTCTGAATCTTAAAAATATATATTTATTTTAAAGTGTCAATAGTAGTAAGGAACTTTAATAGCTTCGCAGAATGAGATAGCCATGTAAAAATATTTAAATAAATAAATATATTTTTTATGCTATATAAATCTCAAAACTACAATTGTAAAAAAAATGCTACCAGTCTGTTTTTTACAACTTAATGACTTTCCAAAAACTTTGAATCACATGATTTTCTTAAAGGATTATTTTTCAGTAATGAGCCTACAAGTGTTTAAGCTTAAACCTAATTTATTATATTTCAATGGAAAACACACTAAAAGCATAGCAAGCATATTAAGGTCTATATGGGTAATTTGTTACAACAAAAAATAATTCTGTAAAAATTAGTTAACTCAATAAAAATAAGGCCCCATTCCAAAATGCAGTATCACACGTAACTTAGTAATCATTTGGTCCCTAAATATTAATAAATTAATACATTATTTAACTGTAAAATATGTAAAAAGTTATGAAATCTTTCTTAACACAATTATTGTGTATAACAACCAGGCTATATGAATTTTAAGATTATAGTGACACTTCACAATCATCACTTTATTATTATCATTAACATCATAAATGATAGGTTTATTACTTGTGATAACATTACAATTATGTACTTACAAAAATATAAATATCAGTGCACTTGTCTTATATAATAACAATTTCTTATTGAATAAATTGTTTAAAAGTAATTCAACAAAATTTATTTCAACAAAACAATAATATTAAATGTAACAAATTTAGAACATTTTTATTTAATTCAATATTATTACTGCATTTTCATGCAACACAATGACTTGTGAAAATTCAGAATCAAGCAGAATGACTTTAAAATTCAAGGTGAAATGTTTGACCTCTGATTTATTATTCAAAGATTGTAACTGTACAATCGCCTGATATATAAACTTGTGATGACATTTTTTTGAACTCCTGCATGGGACTGTGATGACATTTTGCCACAAAAACTAAGTACAACTTTTTTATAAGTCTGAAATTTTAAATTACACTATATAATAGATCACAAAACATTAATACTCAAAAGATTCAATCCCACAATCACAGTAAAACACCTCAGTGCACACGATCTATACCTGACCTCAAATTGACCTTCATTGAGTTCAACTAACTTAGCGAGAAATTGGAATGTTTTTATTACAATATTGAAAACATTATGCTTTGCATAAATTATGGAATTAAAGCCATTATAAATATAAAAAGCAAATAATGAGTTACCTTCACCACTGTAACAATATCATGCTGAGCATTTTTAATTAGGCACTGGCTTTTGCCACTTATAGGAGCCAGAGTATTTAAAATTACATTCGGCCAGTTTTGCATCTGCTTCAGGTGGTCCACGAGACCCGTACACATATGGAAGGGGTTTCACATGCTCTTCTTCCAGCTGTTGCAGTATAGGAGTAAAAATACGCCAAGCTTCCTTCAACTCATCATCACGGACAAAATGCATCTGTGTTCCAGTGAACACATCTGAAATCAATCTTTCATAGGCATCAGGAACATCAGCTTCTCTGTATCTCATGCTGTAGGTGAGATCCAACTCAGTCTCCATGAGGTCAAACCTCATCCCAGGAGACTTACTCATCATTTTCAAATACAATGCTTCACCTGGCTGGACCCTAATCACCAATTCATTTCTCTTAGTGTGGCCATTGAAAATGTCCCCTGGCACATCCTTGTATTGTACTCGAACTTCAGCTTTCCTTTCATTGAGGGCTTTACCACAGCGTAAAATGAAAGGAACTCCTTGCCATCTAGAGTTATTGATCCACATAACAGCCAAAGCATATGTTGGAGTGACAGAATCCTTCGGGACAGTTGGGTCTTCCAAATAACCCAGCTTTTCATCTCCCTGGCCATCGGGGTTACCAACATATTGTCCAACAAGAATATCATTCATCTCAATTGGCTTAATGTGTCTGAGAACCTTAACCTTTTCATCTCTGATGTCATTAGGGTTCAAGGAGACTGGTTTCTCCATTGCCACGAGAGATAAAATTTGGACAAGATGGTTCTGCATCACATCTCGAATAATTCCAAAGCTGTCAAAGTAACCGCCTCTGCCCTCAGTACCAAACGGTTCTTTGAAAGAAATAAGTACAGATGCTATGTTTTCTCGGTTCCATGAAGGGCAGAAAATTTGATTAGCAAACCTTATAGTCATCAAGTTCTGGACCATTTCTTTACCCAGATAATGATCAATCCTATAGATCTGTTCCTCTTTAAACAAGTTAGCCAAGTGAATGCTTAATTTTTCGGAGCTCTTGTCATCTCGGCCAAATGGTTTTTCAATTATAACTCTTGTGAACCCCTTTAACGACACACAAGCGTTTCTAATGTTCACAGTTACATCTTCGAACACAGTAGGTGGAACTGCTAAGTAGAATATTCGGTTAGCAACCGGCCCCTTTTCATATTTATGAATCAATTGATTGAGCTTTTCGTAATCAATCCTTTTGTCATATGAACCAGCCATGTAATCATTGGCTTCCCAGAATTTTTCGAACTTGTCCTCTTCGCCTGCTCGAACTTTTATGTACTTTTTTGATTTTTCTCTAACCTCAGCTATAGTCATGTTGGTGCGAGCATATCCAACAAATCTAGTATTCTTCGGTAACAGGTTATCCCGATACAAATACCAAATGGTGGGATAAATTTTCTTTTTAGCTAAATCACCGGACGCTCCAAGAAGTACAAAGATATGTGGATATTCGAAGTCTCCTTTATTCTCCATCGTGGCTTAGTTCACAAAATGAATTAATTGAATAATAATCAGATAAAAACTTTTCCTACTGACTGATCAATAAATTTGTAAATTAAATTATCAAAACCGGAAAATATGAGGCAAAACAACAATCAGCAAAGCAAACACACGATATGCCGGGGCCGAGGAAGGAAGTTAACCAAACCAAAGACTATAATTATATGGTCACAGACAGATATTATATTATATAGGTATTATATAAAGAATATAACAGCCATAGATGAAAGGAGGTGATTTTCCTCCGAAAATGACAGCCTTCTCATAGAAATCACAGATATATAATTATATGTATATGGTAGAAATGTAAGCCGTTATTAACCACCATCTGTAGATTTCCTGAAAATAACTTGTTCAGAATCGGTAACAAAAAATTAATATGATCTTTATTTTTTATTATTCATCAAGGTTTATAGAAATTGATTTAGGAAATAGATAATGGGGATTTAGGAACAGAAAGGAATGGTATAGATAATAGAGGGAGAGCTAACCACAGAGCAGAAATAATCGTTTCATTGTTTCGTTCAGTAACAGCAAGTTGTTTATATATTTCAGAATAACCTTTTTTATCTTACTATGTTTTTGTTTATTATATGATTTTAATTTAAAAATTGTATGTACGAAAATAACTAACACATAATATAAATATTTTTAATCGCTATGTATGTTAAAATTAGTTCAAAATATTGTAGTGACGTTTAGATGACGTGACGCTATATGTATGTTTTTGGTTTTCTCGTCTATCTATGTAATGTATGTGCGGAAATAGATACTTTTGTCCGAAGTCCCTGTGTCGTAGAAACATATACGGGAATTACATTGTTTCGTATTCCTGTATATAAATGAGTTAAATGTTACGTGTATTGCAAAGTTTCTTCAAAGACTTAAGTTATTCCATTGAACATAATTGCATTTATTGTAGGTATATTTAGTTCAACGACCTTGTTACTGACAGGTTCATCGTTGTGTGTGACTAAAGTAATACATGAAAGTGGTATTGTAGACGATAAATAAATTACGGCTGAGGATGGAGCCCTCGAGAGAATCAGGCAAGTACCTATATTATTTTCTAAATAATACAAGACATGAGATCAATAAATGTTTGTTTAACAGTATTCAAACAATCTTCGATGATTTGGCTATAGTTACTATTAATATTATCTGAAATCTGTACTATAACCACTCTATATCTTAATGTAATGAGTATTAAAGTCCCCGTATACAGTGCTTCAATAATTCAAATTAGGTTAGTTGATGGCTATACCTTGTCTACTATTAGTAGTAGTTTTTCAATGTTGTGGGGGCTGTCACTGGCCAGTCAAGTTGTACAACTCTATACAATTACTACCCTGGTTGGTGGTTCATGTAAATCTATACAACACTAAAATGTATGTGAATATTTATCATGAAAAAGCAACTTTTTTCTTATCTTATAACTCAATGTTTAGGGAAGTTGAAATGGTCTGGTCAATAAAAAGACATGAAGCATCTTAAAAGAAATTGCATACTTAAGAAATATTCCTGGAAAAAACAATTAAATTACTTATGTAAGGATTCAAAATATAACAGTTATCAAAATGGGTAATGTGAAACACTATTAACTGTATTGGGTTTATTAAACTTAAACACAATGCAAGTCTGTAAACACTTTTAAATATTTTTTTTTAATAATTTACATACTTAGAAATGTATAAAATGTCTATAAATACCTATAATATAAATAAGGATTATCTGTTATTGAATATTTTTGAGCTACCACATCACAACATATGAAGGTTATAGATGTACTGGAATGAATAAAATAATGCAATTTGCTATCAAGGACCTCAAATATTTAAGCCTGCTAAGCTTGTAAGACTAATCTTACAGGTCTAGGGCAAGCCACTTAAAAGGAATTGATGCTGACAGAGTTATCAAATACATGTCTTAGTGGATTTCACAATAGAAAAGACCTAGGGGAAGACTTAGGGCAAGATGTGAGGAGGAGAACCTCCAAAAGATGGTCAAGATTACATCCTTAATGAGACAATATAGTCACTAAGCAACAAAGTCTAATAAATTTATAAAAAAAAACAAAAATCCTTAATGTGGGAGATAGGAAACAGAGCAATGTGGAAAAAGCTCATTGAGGATGCATTGGCCACAAAGGGTTGTAGCACTATCAGAAGTAAGCAAGTTAGGATAAGCCTTGTTTGCTATAAGTGTTTTATTAAATTATAGGATATGGTATGGACTAATGGTTTTTTAATAATGCTCAAAAAAAGGACACTACTGAATCTAATATCACTGTTTTTTTTTCACATATTAACAATGTTTCTTAACATACTTATCCATAGCTATAAATAAAATGTGCTCTGACTTTGACTAGCTGTCCCAAAAAAACCTACTTTTTATCTGATAAAATCAGTTACCACTTTTAAAATTTTAATTAGTTATGACTTATGTAAACTAATTTTATAATTATTTTTTTCTTTGGACTCTAATTGTTTTTTTTTTGTATTACTAAGCAAATCTTGTTTGTACAGCATTCAAGTATAACTGTTCACCTTCCTTGCCTTGTTGGGAGTTTTTGGCATATCAATATTTAAGATAAAATATGTTGACAAACTTTGTAGAATTCATAATAGTGGTAATCTTATCTCAAATAAATTATACTATTATAGGTTTACTATTGACCTAACTTAAGAATACACTCATAAGAATATAACTTTACTTACAGTAATTATTATATTGATTTAGTTGTCTAGCTCACATGTAATAAATGTATTAAGCTTCTTTTCATTTCCTTTCCGTACCGAATTTTAAAATGGAAAACAATGTCTATTTTATTCACTTCTTATATGTAGACAAGCTTTTAACTCTGATACACAGATGGCGGTGTATGTTTCACAAAACTACCGTTAGGTGGCGCTAGGGGTAATGTCGTAAGCAAGTACGTTAGTTTTTTCGTCCGTGATCGTAAGGTTTCCTTTCCTTTTGAAATGTAATGCCCCTAAAAATAATTAAGTTTTTTATTCACATTTGTTTTTAATTAATTCCTAATTAGTCTTTCATAAATTATAATGGTATGGCGGCAAATAACTGTGATAATAATAATACTTATAATAAAAACATCTTTGGTCTATTAATACCAATTCCTTTTACATGTATCGGCAATTGTTAACTAAATTTAAAATGAGGTAAAATTAAGTGATGAAAAAATAGAAAATATTATTCGGGATACCTACAGTATAGTTAATGACTACAGGTAAAAAAATAAAATAAGTAGGTACACAATCAGGTTTTAAGTATTTTTTTTGCTTTTCATTATATCAAATATTATTTTCTTTTAAACATTTCATACTGTTGTAAACGCGCATGTGACGACTTGTCCTTTTGAGATAATTTAAAACTTATCAAACTTATTTATTAAAACTACATAAAATGAAATTGATCTAATATACGTTTAAAATTCCATGCAATTACAAAATACACCGTGGGGAATTAAATTAGTTTTTGTCGGAAGTCTTTTAAAGGAATACACTGAAAACGCCACGCACCCGCAACCAATTCGAAATTTGAAATCCATGCAAAATTCAGACCTGCGAATTCATTAATAAAAGAACTAGAAAATTACAGCGACAAAGAAGTTCATGTTCGACATTGTCGAATTTGTCGATTTGTCGAATCGACAAATCCGCTGACAAATGCCATGTACGTATCTATTTTACGTTGTTCTAGGACAAACAGGTATCGCTCGTTTAAAATAAAAAAATCTAGTTTTAAATTAAATCATAACTGATCAGTATCATTGCATATTTACACAAAATTTCAAAGTGGCGGAATAGGTGTTTATTAATAATGGGCTTGTGTCCTAAATTATTTTTATTGATTTATTTTTTGCTTTGTTAGATGTATAACCGAAATAACTAAATATTACTAGAAAATTCGATCAGTAACATTATTAATTACAACTTTTAAAAACCTTATTTGAATTTGCCACGAAAACGCTCATACTGTCATGGCGTCTCGGATGACGTCATAAGGTCAAATTACTACTAAAACGCAGTGTTGCCAACTGTGAAATCTGGCGGATGGTAGATTTGTTAAAAAAATACCGTAGATTTTTTGAAGTTATGTTGTAATACAGTATTTGAAATACGGTAAAATTGTCTTGCATATTTAGCAGTGAAAAAAAAAAACATTTATAATTTTAACTTTTAACAGCGTTACCAGATTTGGGATTTCGGCATTTAAACATTTTTCAAAAAATTACTGCACAGCCCAACCCCCTTGTTTTCCGCAATTCATTTTTGTTTCAAATAAACTAATTCGAATTTTTAAACGTACGGTTACGTACTTCAAACTTAGTGTACCCTTTCGGTAGTTGGTTGATTAAGTCGATACGTTACCTCACAATGAAGACTATCTTCTTAATAAAAAAAACAAAACATTATCAAAGTCAAGCATAGTTTTAAAATCCCTAATAAGCGGGACAAGTCCTGTCCCGCGAGAGAAACTTAAATTTCAGCACTGATAGCAGAGTGTTTTGAACGTCGTTGGTCTCTCAAAGAGAAATTCCCGGGTTCAAATCTACCCGCACGTACCTCTAATTTAAAAAGTTATGTGCGTATTACATATTTACTAATTAATCATAGATATTAGCGACATTTATGTCTAAAATTAGAAAGGTCCCTAATGCTATAATGTACAGTACTATTTTAAATTGGCATTATGGTTGTTTGAATATCATGGAATATTTTGACCTATCGGCAGCATGGTAGAATGCTAGTGCCACAGATCACAAATTATCAAATTAATAAAATTACAATCTTCAATTTGGAATTACGGTGTTTTTTGTCACCGTAATAACATTCTTACGGTAGGTGGTAGAAATTACCGTAATTACGGTGCAGTTGGCAACACTGCTGAAACGACAACAATGGCCGACACCACGGCGTGACGTCACGCCCGTCTGATTGCTGTTTTCGGTCACGTGACTACAATGTTTATTTTCGTGTTATAAATCACTAAAAATAAAATTAATCATTGAATTTTATATTAAATTATTCATTCCAATGAAATCTAATAGTAATAATAAAGCTATAAATACTACGAAACAACTGATTTGTTCTTAGTGGACACAAGCCTATTGGATTATATATCATTATCACGGTTTGATTATGTACTCGATGTATCAAAAAACCATTATCTATTCTATTCATAAGGTACCTACCTATATTATGCTCGTCGCTTTTCAGTATTTAAATTTTCAAAAATTATCAATCATTCCAATGCTTCAATTTTGTCTCGAGCTTTCCCACTTCGGATTCGCGTTCTATGATAAATATGAATGTTGTGAGTATAATAAATCCTGAAGAATCAATAATACATTAAGATTTACAAACAAAAATGAAATTTAAAGTGAAGAATCTGAATAACGACGGCATGTGAAATCTTTAGAGGAACCTGAATAGGAAATTGCTGAGATCTTTAGTGGTTCAGATACAATAAATGTGTGTGGTCGGAGAATTGTAAATGAATTTTTTGGAAAAAAACAGATATTAACAAAATCCGGTTACGCTCAAGACTTTTTATTGAGCAAAGTCCAAATTTTCGTTCAAACCGAAATACTCCAATAACTACAGATATGTGTAATTATTCTATGTACAGATATGATGAAACGAAACCACGAAGTTTTCAAATTGCATGTATCATTAGGAGAACGAAGTGTTTATAAATACGTACTTATACTGCACTAAAATAACTCTGTAAATGTTGCTCAAGCGGCCTACTAAAAGCTCTAAAATTTAAGTACCTAGGCCTAAGCGCTGCAATTTGAGGAGAAGCACGTGTGATGCGTCGCGACAAGCAGCGCGGACGGATCGCAGGGTGAGGGGTGCGCAGTCGTGTGCAGTGGACCACTCCACGTCGCACAAGGTCAAGGAGAATGATTAACAACGAAAATACAGCAAAACAAACGATGGAGGCGCGGGGTAGGTGCGGGGCCGCGGCGCGCCAGTCCGACCAGCGACGCCGCCCGTATCCGTCGCGTGCCCGGCGCGATCGCGACGCACTCAAAAATCGATGCTCGATCCGCAAACCTCGTTCTACACAAACCGAGCATCGTAATTTCGATCGAATATCTTGATAAACGACGTTAGAACTGTGGTCCCGATGCGCCCTCGCCACTTTTGATTTTCACGAAATCGCAACACTCGATGCGCTACAATTGTCTCATAACATTCCTGTCAAGTTTATAGCTTGCATCTTTAAATTTTTATCAGGTATCTAGTAAAAAAATAATCGGTGTCCACATTAATCATTCATCTGGACTATCTATGATTGAACCGAGAATTGTGATAGTTTGTTATGTGCCATACTAATTTGAGTGAAATGAAGCACAAAACACAAGAGCTGTTTTCATGTAGGTACCTCTAGGATTTAACTTGTGTAAGCTTACAAATAGAGCAGGTAATGCATGACACCTGTCGTGATACATCTTTGCATCGAGAAACTTTCGTATAGGTAGCATTTAAAACAATTGCTATTTATGAAACTCCGACACACGCCATTTGATAAAGCCGGTACATTATATCGGGTAAAGTGTCGTTCAAGAATCACGTTTCACGATAGGTGTAGAAATCAAAGACCTTTATATTTTTGCTGGTTCTCGCATATAAAGTTGTAATGTTTTTATGCCCTATGTCTTTATCTGACACGAGTCGTAAAGAGCATTGCAAGGTTGCAAGTGTATTGACTCCGATATGTTGAATATGTTTATCTCAGAGTTCTATCGCTCTAGCCGCTGCATTTCCATCGATGTGTTATCCAAGTTTTACTAAAAAGATAAGGCCGAAGTTTCCTCTTTTGATAGTTTGACGTCAGGGTGATGTAACGGCTGCCGAAAGCGTGCCAACGCGAGCTCTGATGTGTTCGGGTACCTCTGCAGTTGCCGGTGTCATGGCATAAACAATCATATACATACAATACATTGTTTTCCACGACACACTAGATAAGGTAGACATTACAGATAAATATGAAATTTAGATTGCAATGCATCTCCTGCACCGAATGTTTTGCGATGACAGCGGTAGTCAAAAATTACAATTCCGTATTTAGATTCAACTTTTCCTAAGAGTTAGCTACTTGTCGTTATAATAGTCGTTGACTCTTCAAATCGTTGACCAGTTGACAGCAGCCGTAGAAACATGGTTATGAGAGAACAAGAAATATTATTTTTCCATCCTTGTTTATTTATCGATCCTTGTTCGTTGTCAGCCCACACACATGGTTTTACCATTGACTTAAAAATAGAAACGCTACAATTAAACTTTGATAGATATTAAAAAATAACGATATTAATTAGGACTAGTTTTGATAGCCTATTGATTGTTTACCGGTTTCGGTGAATCTTTCATCGTGTGTCGTTTCCTTTTAATCAATATGATTTTTATTATAACTCAAGCCATAAACGTGTTGTTTTGTATTCAAGAGGGTGGTTTCGGACCACAATTGAAACCAGAAGTTGATGCCATTGCTGAGAAATTTCAAGGGAGCAGCCAAATTATTGTTTAAGCGCCGTCATTGCCTAAGTTGTCTAGTGGGGTAAACATTATTATTACTAAAGATACATAAAAATTTAAGATCAGGAGTACCTAAAATGGAAAACTGAGTGGTTAACCAAACTATCAAAGATAAAATATGTTGCAGAATAACGTTCGTCTGATCTTCTAGTTCTATAATAATTGTTAATTTGTTCTAAAGTTTTACGTGAGGTAATTTAAATGAAAATTTAATACGTACTTAACGAACATTACATACCTAATTGTTCGAGTCGTGCATTATATCGGTCTATTAGTGATTGCTGCTGTAAGCTTGCGTTTGTTATTTTATGAAGTAGTTATCCATGGCTATTGTATCATTGTCAAGGCCTTCTAGTTTATTAGAATTCATTGCCGCCCTCATGCTAACACTCTTTTAGAATACTAATACGATACTTTACTTTTTGTTAATGTTTTATTCGTGTAAACACGTTTGCTTATTATCTAAACGAGAACATTATTTTTAAGTGTGATACTATCTTTTATTATTTCGGGGATAGTTTAATTCGAAGCAAATTCAAGCTTATGTGTTTGTAGACGGGTATACAAGTATTTATCAAGACTGCAAACGGTCCTGTTATCAACTTTTATTATTAACTTACCAGAAACATCCGGAAGATCTTTTTTAAAATGGAAATTACCAATGCAATTTACGTACAAAATAATAGCAAAAAATGTACTCATCATCAACGTTATCATCAGTCTACGGAAACAGCATTTCTGAGTTGTAGTTCTCATCAATTGGCGTTAACCAAACGTATTAAATGTCCACAATCGAATGGCACACTAATCGTTATTATCGGAGGCTGGTAGCGCCGCGGACGTAGCGTCACGCCTCGGGAAGCGGTGGTCACGGCCAAGGTCTCGCCGACGCGCATCACGTCATTATGTAATCGTTTGCCAAATGATAAACTTTCGTCTTCCTATCGCTCCCTCTGCCCGGATTTGACAAATGGAGACGATTGTTTCCGATGCCCCGTCCGAAACGGGAACTTCCAATCTTGCTTCTTGTGTGACTAGTTTCTTGCGGCTGTTTACTTAAATATTTGTTTCTATTGAGACGTAAACTATGCATGGTTTTATTATGAAATTTTATCGTGACTACGGTAAATACTTTCCTGCAATTTGATAAGCGATTTATCGAAGAAGTTTGCGATAAATTGATAAGTATAAAGGGGCAACAAATTTTTAATGTGACTTGCAAAAAATCCTTCAAATACTTAATGAAACCAAAACCCAAATCTATGGCTGAGCAAAACACCAATCCAAAACTGAACTAAATTAAGTCCAAACCACAACTAAAGTAAATCAAAAGTAAAATTTTAAAGTAACAAAGACATCAATCATATTATTGTTGATTCTAAATGGAATTTTATTGTACAGGATGCTCTGAAACGCTCAGGATTAGACTGGGCTCGAGTGTAGAGTAAGGACACTAGTAGCCTACTCATTGTGGAAGGGATACCTAATGTTCCAGCTTAAATAAAATCAAAAATCTTTGTAATATTGAGGTGTATGTAACTTGACGCTCGTAAATATTAAATCGAATGGTAAAAACCTTATGGATTTCATTGTAAATCGCTAATTATTGAACTTTCGGTGATGTCATGCGCTATCTATAACCGGCTATGAAGTTCACCTTGGAGTTGCAAAACAAAACAAAAGCAGCCCTCGCGAGGCTACCATCACGTTCGCCCTTATAGATACTACATACCGACGTGTATGTGATCCCGAAACCTTATAAAAATATAACCTATGCCCCATACTTTAATGTTTAGATTTTTTTTATTAATTTTCTTTTGATAGGTCAATAGCCACACACCGTACCTTTAATAAGAGACCATCGACGCCGATAGATATTTATAATATCAGTGTCGTCTCCAACACGTTACATACCGGCGAGAAAGTATGCGATAGACTTGAAAAAAAATGTAAGTGATTTCATGAAAATTATTATCAACCCTAAATGAATAAATTAATATATTATTATGTAGCTATTATGCTGAACGATAGATTGCGTTGTTGGCACGCAAATTGTGCAATAATGTATCTAGGAAATAATTTCTATAAAACCAATAGCTTAATCATTGAGGACTTTCGTATCAAACTACTAAAAGTTTATAACAGGCACCTGACGTTGAATGTAAAACATCCGTTTTACTATTTAGGTCAGTAGGTGCAGTAGTTACTGGGTCAAACATTTTCAGGATGTTATATATTTGTTAATGCAGTAATAAATTAAATATTCACTGTCTTTTTACTGGAGTGCTGACTGGCCTTGAAAATTAAGAAATGCATACAAAGACGAATCACGCGTCAATTTTATTCGCATTCGGGCGTGTAAACGGTTTTATCGCCCCATCTTCATACGTGCTTATCTACTTCAATTATTATAGATCGGTTATGTCTTTGTGTCGAAAATGAAGGAGCATTGTTTTCTGATCGAGTTCCGGTTGTCCTCCCCCCGCGCCCGCATCGCACAGGCAGTGGCCAGCGAGAATCTCTCGGCGATCTCGTATTAACAAAGTGCAAACAAAAACCACCTGTAGTCGTCAGAGAATCGCCAAGGTCGCAGGCCCCCGCGGCGCGCTTCTCTGCGTTCCGTTTACCTATATCTTGCGGCGAGTGCAAGCGGCGCGCCGCCCCCGCTCCTTGACTCACCTCACCGGCTCACCGCACCCGCCACCCGCTCGCTCGCGAATCGCGACGCACGCGTTCTTCGGGTCAAGTCTAGGACGAATGTCTGTCTGACTCTGTTGGTTCACTTCTGCATCGCTGTGCGGCCCAGCGGAATATGGCGCCGGTTTGTGACGTCAGCGATAACCCTACACTGACATCCGTCGAGCTTATTATGTAAAGCCCCTTCTTATTTCAAAACGCATTTTTTATGCATGTTGATTTGACTGAAATAAATGTTTTTTTTTCGTTCGATAAAGCATAATTATTATGCGTTGTTAATAATGCGAATATTGATAGTAAATTAATAAATTGACGTTAAGGCTTTTATAAAGTGTTAAAACCTTAGTTTACAAGTTCATAAAAAAAATTTAAAGTTAATTTTAACGGTGTTATTATCCCACTCGCGCCATCATCGTGCGGACGATAGCGTCATAGTGTGTGATTGTTTGTATTAGTACATACACTTACTGGTACAAGTAGCAGATGATGGAGTGATGGACATCATAACAATTATAGTGAAACTTTTGTTATTAACACAGATTTAATTCAGAAAACCAGCTTTTTCGTAGGATTTTCCTTTTCATGATCACGATATGCAGATATGCTACTGCAAAGCTATCTGCTTCGATTTCTTATTTTGATTGATAAAGTATTCGGATACAAACAAAATAATGTTTTTTTTTCCTTAAACTTATCGATTTCTGTACTATTTAAATATTTTTTCTTAGTTTATTACAATATTCACCAACTTAGTGATGAATCTATAGATGCGGATTCGTTGATAACGAACATCATTATGATGACACTTAGTTTTGCACAGATTACCTTATTCTGTTATCTATAAATAATAATATCACTTGTTACCTACATTAATTCAGAAATAAAATTCATAAGTAAGATAAATAACCTTTTCACTGTTATCAACAGCTTTACATAATGATTTTATCCTTGTACAGTATTTTTACATACAATTTCAACGATTAATGTTTTAATTAATATCTACGTACCGGTAAAGTTAAATTGCTTAGTAGCGATTGGAAGTAAAATTAAATTGAACGGATTTGATCGACAGTGGGTAAATAACATTACGATACGAATCATATTTAGAAAAGTCCCTACTTGACTTTTTATTAACAAAAACAAACTACACAATATATTAATCAAAGTCAAAGACCGATGGTGTTTACATATAGTATCGGCTGTGAAAATGAAAGTGTTATAATGTATTATGGGGATATGGCGCGCAAACATTGCCATTGTCAGTGTTAATTACTGTGGTCGAGTACGTCGATCCAAGGTCGGCGAGGCGGAGATCGATGTTGATAATGATGAGCAGACAGTACTCTGTACGTGCTCAGTACACTGTTACCACAATACAGAGACTATCAGTAGTTAAACTCTTCTATGTACTTCGTTTCTGGTACTTAAGCTAGGCGCCCCGTAGCCTAGTTGGTACTGACCCTGCCTGCAAAGCGAGGCGTCCCGGGTTCGATTTCTGGCCGGGGCAGATATTTTTGTGACAGATAAATGTTTGTTCTCGGGTCATGGGTGTTAGTGATGTGTTATTTGTGTTGAGTGTGTTAGCGTTTAGTTGGTTACATCTTTACCCTTTAGTTCATAAACATGTCCGAGCTACAGTCGAAATCCGTGTCGGTGAACAGTGTATATGTGCGTTCTTTCAGCGAGCTCGCTATGGAGTTTAACTACTGTCAGTGTTTCAATGCTGTGGTGCTACAGTGTACCATCACGCATGCATACACATTCGCGTTTTCAGTATGCTAGCGCAGATGAAAGTGAAGGAAAGTTACAGCATTCTTGTGTGGTGTAGTGTACACAGCACATTTCGGAATGCGTGCACGTGGAAAACAGATGTTCCGTTGCCAACATCAATTGTTCTTATTTTGAATTTTCATAAGTGTTCTTTTTTTTGACTGATTTAAACTAAAATATGAAGATCCGATTTAAACAACAGCATCGCTATCCTAGAGTAGTTATTCCAAGAATAATACTTCTATACGTTTTACCACAAGCAACCACCAAACTAGTTATACTCGGATAACTATACCGCCCTTTGCTATCTGTGGCAGGGCGTGATTGTGAACGAATCAATAAATATAAATGAAGGCAATTTAAACAGGCTAGTCATTTTCATTGTAGAATATAGTTTAGAAACGGTATAGAAGAAGTCGACTAATAAAAACATAATATACTCATATAATAAACCTAAAGGCATATATTTTATATCTAAACTTGTTACTATACTGGTTTTTGTTGCCCATATGTTCCGCGTAAGTATTGATTTGTCATCTACATGAGGAAAATTTATTACAAAGGCGACGACATTAAATCATTGTCGGAATAGTTTAGGACAGATTTTAAATTTATGTCATCGCCGATATTATTAATTTAACAGAAATGTAGATAGTATTTTTACCAAACTACGGAGGATAGCAGACCTTGTCATCTCTTGATAATAAATGTAAAGTGATTAATCTTTTGTAATTGATTAATTTTTAGATTTTTCGTGCGTAGGTAAATAATAGGCTTTGTTCGCTATATAGAGACCAAAACATTAATTTTTATCATTATCTATTTATATTGTGCTATTACTCAAACATGTTTGATATTATTGTTAATAGCGAGAGAGTTTCCCTCTGAATTCCTTTGAAGAACGTACGATTGTATGTAATTTGATTAAATACATATATTATATACTTGCTATCACATTGTTTTAGATCATTTACATTGCGAAATAATTAATAGCTAGGTACCTTGGTTTCCTTTGTTGTGATTATCATAGCCGTAGGTAGATTGATAGTCGATTGATTTCTTGCTTATTCATCGTGGTTTGATTTTATTGTAATGTATACTAAATCGGAATGAAACTATTGTCATTCACTTGTAGGAAATAATGGCGTAGGTTTCGTGTTTTATAGCGATGGCATTCAGTTGTTTTGTGTAGAGGCCTCGGTATAATCTATGGTTGAACTTCTCCTTATCAACTCGTAAATCCCCATTGAAAATCTAAATCTAGACAGTTCCAAAGATACGATAGATAATTAGGCAAGAGAGTCTAGATTTATTATTTCGTTTTACGGCATATTGATATTATATCCTTTAATAAATTGGTTGATCCATTAGTCTGCCACATCAGATCTTAAATTTTCATGTAACTTTAGTAAATACTCATCATAACGAACCTCTCTTGAAACGATGGCGTTTCAGTAACAACAATAATTTAGCAAGTCTCTTGAAGTACACCTACCTGATTCAATTGTGGTCTTAAACCATACTTGGACCCTTTATAATCTGTCACAGATTTTGTATTGAAACCGGTCAAGCCGTTTAGTAGGAGTTCAGTGACAAACAAACAGACGTAGATACGCTATAATTTTATAAAGAGTCTGAATGTTACACGTGTTACCGCGCCCTAACCATAGGTTCATATAAAAAGCCTTCACCCAAGCTATCAATTTCATAGACTTAGGATTGTCAGTGATAGCCACCCCCGTCCACTTGATTGACACTTTCATTGTGGCCACGGTATTACCGACCTGCCCAACGATATATTGAACACGCCATTTATCACAAATGTATACTCATATAGTGATCCACGTATATTATGAAAATATTGTATATTGTGTTATTGATACATACTGAAGTTATTAGATACTATCATCCGCTTGAATAGGCGTAAGATGTTTTATTATTCCTCGATATAATATTTACCTAGATAGGCATCTAACTATCTACGTAATCCAAAACTCAGACAGCATGATATACTACGCACGTACGGATTTGACGGGATTAATATCACAATCGGTTAAATTTAATCCATCCATTTATCACTACGACATCGCGTTCTAAATCCATAAAATTAGCCCCGTTAGGCAAATACAATTTACATAATAATTTAATTAATCACAAGTTAGGTAGGTTTTATTAAAATACGTTTGAAAATTTAGTAATTAAGTTTATAAAAGTCTGCATAGATAACATGCATGCAAAACTCGATAGCTTCATAAAAAGGGGTACTGGGGGTACTCCCACAAAGACAAATCCAATGACACCTCATAATGTTGAAATAATGTCAAGCTATTTAGGCTGTAGAGCGTGCCAAAGAAACGGACATAGGACGGAAAAAAATTATCATTTACCTCGTTTGACGTAGTCACGTAAAAACTTTGCTAATGTGTAAAAGTTGTAGCTAGTAAGAGTAGGCCGAAATTTGTTGTGTTAGTACAAAGACTAATGACCTCCGATGGAAGGCACCTGACGCCATTGTCTTGTTCGTTGACCGACAAATTGACCCACGGTCGTACCACGTACCTTGGACCCGCAACTCACCCCAAACACTACTTACAAATAAGTCTCGAAAAATGCTCGAAAGTACAACGATATTTATGCCAATAGATAAGGAAGGAAAAGTAAAACGTCACCAGATAATAAATATAACAGATGAAAACAATATTATTTTGATGAATTGGAAACATAACAAACTCCAAAAGTACCTACCTATACAAGCCAGTCAGTATCTCTGTAATTGCGAAGGAAACGGTTCTCATTGTTACCCTAAAAATGCATGAAAACGAAAATAAACCATTCTCGTTGGATCAATTTAAATTGATCATTGACTTCCGTATGTTATCTTTGCAAATTTTTAAGTTGCGTTTGGTATTAATGCTGCCGGATGAGAAATGTATGTGTATAAGTTTCAGTTTTTTGCTCTATGCTTAAAGGTCAAGAGATGCAACGGCTAGTCAATGCTGACGTCACGTCGACCGATATTGTTTTAACACAAGTATAGATCTTCGTTTTGTTTGACCATAATGTCTACGTTAGAACTTGTCGGTGTGACTAGTCTTTTTTTATTTGATACAAAATTGCATCTTAATATTGTACGAAGGTTGCTTGCGTCGATATTCAGTCAGTGACATAGCGAATTTTTTAATGGTAGAGGCTAGCGCAGGGTGTTCGGTCCATGAGTGACGTAAAACTTAATTACAGAAACGCGCCGCAGCCACGATCACGAAGGCCGCCGGCTAACAACTCCAATTATTCAGATGATGTTACTATTCTCACATGGTCATAAAATATCTAAAATATTCAGCTCTGTTCTGTATCGTTCGTCTATTATAAGAAAAAAATCGATTATAGCATAACTCGTTTTCTGACATAAAATCGGATTTATTCGCGTGTATGATTGTATGCGGACCTTGAGCGCGCCAGTTGAGACCTTCATGCCGGTAACTGCGCGGAAGTTGACGGGTACATTTTTTGTCAATTTCGAGCTCGTTGAATTTTAGTACGCATTAGTCACAAGCTAACCTTCGGCGGCGAAGCCCGCGGCGCATTGTTGACGAGGTGCATGCGATATCGACGAGCCGCGCCGCGCGGGTGCAATAACAGCCGTTATCACAATGTCACAACGTCTGCTTCGTCCCCGGCGCGAGCGGCACTGTCGCCGCTGACTGCTCGCCATCCGCGCCCATTCGCTCCTCTGCGACGTTTTATTTATTTACAATACTCGTCATAGTTCGCAAACGGGCAATCCGGTGGAATCGATCGTGACGGAGGCGTAACGTATCGGGACGGTCGGTGTCGAATCGTGAATTTGTGTAGATCCGTCGAAGTGTGAGCGGCCGCGCAGTGTTTCGGTAGTGATGTGAGGATGCTAGTGCGTGATGTCGAGCTTGGC
>LGAG01000257.1:348314-361234 GCA_001278395.1 Lerema accius
TTTTACTGCCCAAAAAATATTTTACTGCCCAACTCATTATTTCCACTGCTCAATGTAACTGCTGGGATTTTTAAGTTACTGACCACTTTAATTAGTGCCATTTTAAATTATCATAACTTCTACAAATTATCATGCTTTAAGTTTCCAACATTAAACTACGATTTCATAAAACTTTAAATCTCATACTTTAGTCGATAAATTATTCCTAAGTCATCCATATCTATAAGTCCTAAGCCGCTATGATCTATATAGCGCTGAATAGACTTGTCAAAAACGCCCTTTCAGCAATTTCGTAGAAATTTAGAATTAATTATGCTAATGCGTAGTGATTTATCTAATAGCAAAATTCGCTAATCTGTAAAATAATTATAAAAATATTTTTACCAGCTTAAATTTTTTTTATGGAGCAGATTCTAGAATGCTCTATTCTCGTTTTCATTCAATAATTAATTATACTTTCTACGGCTTATGACTTCTGAAACCTTTTGTTTACTAGAAATTAATGATCGGCTGCTGTAAGGTAAGGTGAGCAAAAACGTTACAAAAGACAATGTCGCAGTGTTCCAAATTTGTTTAAAACAGTCTTGTAGGCTCGTTATAGAGAGAAGGCATTTTTGGACAAAAAAATGGTGGAATAAGATCTTTTATGGCCAGGAATTGAACCGAAGACATCATGTGATCATGGATTAAAAAATTATTATTTGAAAATCACCCAAACGCCTTTTTAGAATTAAGAAATCTTTAAATTATGCTGAGTTTTTCTTTTAATTTTATCATAAGCGTCGTTTAAATTGCTAGCTTCAGCTCCGTTTTTGGGGCATGGAACATTAACTTTTGGTGTTCCAATATCATCATAGCCCATTATTCGTTACTATTAACAAAATGTTCCTAATACCTATTGGGAGTTGTTTACGCCTTGACGAGGCTACATTATAAGATGTTTGTTGTTTTGCCATAAAACTTTTCATCCGCCAACGCTCTACCGGATCCATTCAAGTAATACAAAGGCCCCAAGTACATTATCGCTGTTTGCTCTAGCTACTTCTTTAGCGCCATTATTATACGATAACCGTTTGTATAGCCATAGACTATAGACGGCTATAGTATACAATAATGTAAGGTTATTGTTCCCTTACTTTGATTGTGTGATGTTCACAAGTTTGGGAACTTACTGGAACTCGAAAATCTAATTTGCTGACTCGTGATTATAACGAAAGATTAGACGCTAATGTTTGCTAATGTTTTTAATCTTAATTTTGATAGAAGGTCAATTCGTGTTTGTTGTAAGGAATGTTGGAAATCTTTCAAGTCTTAGATAATATTATTATTCTAATGACACCTATTTATCTTTTAAAAAATAAATACGTGTGAGGCTCCTAAAAGTTTTTTGTTGATTATACGTCATAATAATTGTAAATAAACACGAAGTTTTTTCATGTCAGTATTTTAGATAATAAGCGCCTACGTTATATCTAGAATACCTATAATAATATGTATAATTAAAATTGGAAAAAACATGATTTTGTAAGAAAGTATTGTATAAATGTATCGGACATTATTAAATGGATAGATGGGGCAACCACCTCACCAAATGCCTCCAATTTCAGGCTCCTAAACAAATAACGCGGGTCCCAATAAGATGAAAATACCCAATAGAAGTAACATAGTTACAATAAAAAGCCGAAACGCTTGGATTCACTGTACATCGATCCGTCTTTCATTACTCTTAGCTAATTAAGCATTGAGCTCATCCAATAAAAGACTGTAATTAATTACAGTGACTGCACTGGATATAAAATGAACTGTGACGCGCATAGATTTCTTTGTTTATGGCGCACGTATTTCGCTGGTTTTGTTTTAGCTGCGTATTTGTTGCAGGATTCGCAGGTTATAATAGAACCTTTTCCTATACCTTTGATAGTTTGGTCCACTGTTTCCTCTGGATTTGGTTGAGAGAAAAAACATTAATTTGATAAATTTATACAAAGTACAGGAACTTTTCTAATCATATTAGTAAGTGATACTTATATTTAAAAAAATCGTAATCGTTCATTTATAATTTATAAAGGTATCAGTGATCATTATTTTAATCACAAACATAATGGGGATTTAATTAAATCATTTACATTATTGTAGTGCTAAACGTACCTATACTTCGTTTCGGTCTTGACCGGTTTTTGTAAAAGTAATGATGCGAAGACGTGCAGTCACTGCAATATTATAGCCACGATCTGTAATGACGGTGTAAATGAACACTAACGCCTTTTTTATTATCTTTCTGATGTCTTTTGTCACTATAATAGTTACTACGTGAAGCTTAATCTATGCGAAATCTTATAGGATCACTCATTCAGTATAGTTCTGATACAATAGGATGACAAATGTCATAAAGTCTACCTGTGCTATGAATATTTCCTCTTACAAATAGCCCTTTTGGCATTCGGGGAAGTCCTATTCACTTTTACCATAGTGTCAAGGGCTCCTGATAATTTTTAAGAAATTATTCAACATTATCTTCATGTAAACTTGTTTTGCGTATCGGTTGCGAAAGAAATATACGTGCGACAAGAATACAACGTATGTAGTGATGATGAATCATTTTTATATTCTGTACCTAGAATCTTTTTGAAGCTACTAATAAAATTATGTACCTACTGTAGGCGTATGAAGGAAAGTATGATAATGATATCATATCTTTTGTAAGTCAGAAATACGAATTACCTTTCTCAGTACAATACAACAAAGTACAATTTTTACGAAGTCACTAACAAGATTCGTTTATTAAAACTTTTTTATGAATGTTTTTAGCTGGAAAACATTTTAATTTTTTCCAATAGCTAAAGTTACTGAACGGTGTTGAGTTTTTCGAAGAAGTTTATAGGATCGTATGTCGCTACCACGAAGTTGTTCATAATCTATGAAATGATTGCCCTTGGCGTGTGCCCGAGGTTGCAAAAAACGCCCTTTGTTGATCCCCATCTGTCGCTTCCGGGGACGACGCCTGTGTGGTCAAGGGCGGGACCTATCAGATTTTGATTATAACGTATCATGCGACACCGCAGATTGCGATATGAATCTTAAAGGGTTTTTATAGCGCTGTTAACATGCTGTAAGCTGGTTTTTAACTGCGTGTTTTTAACTTTTTTTAAATATAAAGTAAAGCTAATGTCCTCGTTGTGCGACAAAAATTTCGTTTTTTTTACGTTTTTTAGGAAGCAGTTTGGACTGAATTTTTAAACCATTTTTTTTTGTAAAAATATTAAAGAATATGGAGATTGTTTTTAATAGTCGGTTATTTTATAAATGTAATGAATTTACATTAATTTTTGGATTGTAACATTACATATTAGAATTAATTTATTTAATTAAAAATTTAATTTCCGTTTGCGTCTATTTTATCGAAATGTCTATTTGGAACAATATTTTGTAAAATAACCAAGGCACTTACTAAAACATAACGTTTACTAAGTGTATGTTTTATTCGTGATTTCGTAAATGTCATGCAGGCGTAAAGGGTTAAAGGCGCCGCTATATTTAGAATATGTGAATTACACTAATATAATAATAAGGACTTCAAAATCACTTTAAATTACATGATATTATGGTTGTTGTTAGTTGATAGTACATATTATTATCAGTAATTATTTTTTGTAGGTAGTAGGTAGTACCTACCTACTAGGTACTACCTACCTACTAGGTACATACATTTACCGTTTGCATTGATATTGAGGTAGGTCGTCACAATACCTAAGCTAGTTTTATTTTACTCATCTTAACACCCATAGTTTACTTAAGTTACTTAGAAGTAAAGTTTTTGTAGGTTTCAAAAATTTGTCACGTAAAGTAATAAATAGTAGATATCATAATAATTAGGTATACATTTTTGGTTGATATATTAACCGGTGTTACGTTAACTTATCATCGATAACATTCACGACGACATTATAATTATTAGCCCTCACGAGCTACAATTAATTTTATATGAGGCGAAACGCACGGAGGCGAATATTTATGGAGCTGTTTTATCGTACAACAATTTCCGGCGAAAAAATAAATAATATCCATAATTATTATGGTATTGGACAGTTTCAGGGTCAAAGTATTACTTCACCTTGAAAATACAGCCATGCTATTAAAATAATTGGTTTCTAATAAAATAGTTCTATCCACTATTTTTCTTTAGTAAATTGTATACCTACGAAATTTATTTTATTTTAATATAATAGGTATTGTATAATTCACAATTTACATTCAATTATGCATTTATGAAACCTATTAAAATATGTATATTTCGCGGAATATTCAAAGACAAATTTTAAAAATAGAGAATAAAATAGTAATAACCTACAAATTATATTTTTTATTAGTCTAGCATTTTGATTATATTAATATTTAATATTTATGGTTTAAAAACAAGATTGGTTATATAATATGCATTATAAAATTGCAATTTAGCAATCTGTTGCCATGTCTCCAATTTCTTATGAATATTATTCTATTGTATTTCTTGCTTTAAAATCAGTTGCCAAATTGGTTTTTTAAAAATGTTTAAAATATAGTCTATATGTCACTCAGTGATTATGTAGGTTTCTACTGATATACTATATTTGTTGAATATTGAATGAGACAGGTACACGCATAAATATTACCTGTCTAATATTATATTAGCGTAGTACGCACCAACTATATTATTTGCGCCAACTGTTACGTAATAATTGTAATAATAACACACCTATTATGTTTTTTTTCCAGGAGTTGTCAATCGAACGGTTGATAGAGATGGAGTCGCTGGTGGCGGACCCCAGCGAGGAGTTCCAGTTCCTCCGCGTGGGCCCTGAGAGCAGCGTGCCGCCGCGGTACCGCGCGCCCGTCTCCAGCCTCTGTCAGATTGGTGAGCTGACTTCAACCTTACTTCTAACGTCATAAAGTTCAAATTGTTAACAGCAGAACTAACGAATAACACGAATATAAACACGAAGACGTGTTGATACCATTAAAAGGATACATATTAAATAAATAAAGCCCAAACCGACTTATTATTACTTGACAATATAAGGCGTGTTAAGCTTGTATATAACATTTTTAAAACGTTTTTGTAAATCAATATAAAATTTACATGAATTGTAGGCTTATGTTAGGAAAAGTAGACACACAGCTGGCATCAAATTCACTTCATAAATTCTTTGTTAACCTTTAGTCTTATGCCACCTTTTATGACGTAATTTTAACATAAACAGAATTCCATAGCACAAAAACATCACATAACACTGGTCATGTTTAAAAATAATATGTATGCATAATTCTTAAACTGGTTTCTAAATATTTGTCTATTATAAGTATTATGACATTGCTAGATAAAATATCTATATGCAAATGGTAAATTCCGTTCATGATTTAATTATAATATTGGTTATTAAATATATGTATAGGAAATTTGTTTTCTGAGTTGCGTTCTAAAGTCAGGTATGTTTATATGATTGACGCGAATTGTATATATATATTTTTTAATTATTTACAAGCGAAATATTGATTTATTATGCAGAGTAAAAATGATTCATCTTGAGTGCAAGCCAAAAAGTACTCCTTGTGGTAACCTGTTGAATAACGGATGAGGCTCTATTGCCAGGTCATGACTGTAGAAGTTGATGGGCTTCGTACTCGTAGTATACAATTTTGTGGTATGCAAATCGCCACAGAATTCGTGTTTATGTTCACATATACACACAGTTCCATAAAATTCTCCATACTTGTTTTGGTAGCCTGTGTAGATAATCTGTGTGAAAAGTTCTCAGTTCCAATAATATTACATATAACACACGAGGACTATTAGTATATTTTTAGGGTTCCGTACCTAGAAGGTAAAAACGGAACTGTATAGTAGCCTCCGCTGTCTGTCTGTCAGTCATCAGGGGGGTCTCCATACAATAAACACGTTTTTTTTTATAATATCATCACAACAAACGTGATTTTCTTTTATAGATGATGCTATGGAACTCTTCGTGCGCGTTTTAGACTAGCACTAGGCCGGTTTTGTTCTAATCTATTAGTAGAATAACAAATAATAATCATTCAAAATTGTATTTGTCAGGTAACAAGCAGATCGCGGCGTTGGTGGTGTGGGCGCGCGAGATCCCTCACTTCGGCCAGCTGGAGCTGGACGACCAGGTGCTGCTCATCAAGAGCTCCTGGAACGAGCTGCTGCTCTTCGCCATCGCCTGGCGGTCCATGGAGGTCAGCCACCACACACAGACTGTTCAACTTGTAATCATTGATAGGAAAACAAAAATCTGACTGATAAAATTGGGGAATTAAAAAAAAATAATAGCCTATATCGCTCTCATTGTCGAATCGAATACAATGATACCTTATATGCAATATGAACATTAGCCCTATTTATTTTTTTACTGTTTTACTTACAGACCCTTAAATTAGAATAGATATGGCGGTCCTATACCATTACTACTATACATAAGTGACGAACAAAAATCTGTCACTCGGCTGGCTTCATATTTACGTTCGTCACTTTTCAGCTCGATGGCTCAGTCTATTCTTTTTTATAGGTCTGTAGTTTTACTCTTCTTTTTTTTTTCATATCAGTGAGTTTTAACACTACTCATAATGTTTATTTTACTTTAGTATGTTTGTATCAATTCCAGTACCTCGAAGACGACAGGGAGAACATGGACGGCACGCGGACGGTGACGCCGCCGCAACTCATGTGTCTGATGCCCGGTGATTATATTAATACTTATAATAAGTTATTGTCGACAATAATTTTAACTGATGGGTAAGTGGTAGTGAAGTCTAGCGCACTAAATTAGTGAAGTTGTCAAAAATATCTAGTTTATTCCATGCGAACTTATTTCCATGATGACCATAATACTAGTATCTAAAATATGATACCTCTAAATGATTAGATAAATTCTAATCCGATATGTACGTTATATGTCTTAGTCACAAACATGTTATAAAAGTCTTTATTTATATCAGGGGATTGTCAATAAACACATCCAAACATGTTTAAATTTGCAATAGGTATTAGTAGATTAAGATGTAAGTACGTAATAATATAGAAATGTATGTGTGTGTTTGTGTGTCAGGTATGACGCTGCACCGCAACTCAGCGCTGCAGGCGGGCGTGGGGCAGATCTTCGACCGCGTGCTGTCGGAGCTGGCGCTGAAGATGCGCTCGCTGCGGATGGACCACTCCGAGTACGTCGCGCTCAAGGCTATCATCCTGCTCAACCCCGGTACGTTGGCAACACGTCTTGACACATGCGGCCAGACAGTAGGCAAACGGCCTGATAAATATTATGTACATACTTTAAAACTATTTCTTCATACAGACGTGTGTCTGACATCGCCAGATGCGATCATACTTGCCATTTTCTACTGTCATACATACCATTTGAATTTCTACTGTCTAGGTGCTATATAATATTATGTTATGCATGTAGCGAGAGAGAGTGCAACAAAGTGAGATGTTGTGTGACATAGGGAATGATAACCTTGAAATAAAATATTAAACGTTCTAAATGAATTCTAATTTTAAAATGCAGAAAATTATTGACTACTCTAAATAATTTTTATACATGAATAAGCGAGGGTTAATTTTTAAATGGTTTATATTCCAGATGTAAAAGGACTGAAAAATCGACAAGAAGTTGATGTTTTGAGAGAAAAGGTTTGTTCATTAATTCAATTTTTCTATGATTTAAAAAAAAATATTCAAATTACATTTTTGCCTACAAATCTAATGATAATGAATATTTATAACCTTCAACAATTGTGTTTCAGATGTTTTCATGTCTGGATGAGTACTGTCGGCGCGCGCGCGGCGGGGAGGAGGGGCGCTTCGCTTCGTTGCTGCTGCGGCTGCCGGCGCTGCGGTCCATCTCGCTCAAGAGCTACGAACATCTCTTCCACTTCAACCTCGTGGCTGACAGCAACATCAGCGGCTACATCAGAGACTCGCTGCGCAACCACGCGCCACCCATCGACGCCAACTCCATCCTGTAAGCACTGTGCAACACCAACGTCACTAGTGCCTTCTGTCAGCGCTCGATAACTTTAGTCAACATCACTATTTGTCCTCTGCAAGTGGAAGAGAAAGAGAAAATAACGCGATTACGGACTGGTAGAGACATCTATCGGCAGTTTTTAGTATCACTTGCTCATGCGCGGTTCACGATCTAATGGCAGTGCTCATGGCGTAGTAGCGCCATCTATCGCCAATACAGCATAGTTTTAACATTACAATCTACTATGCTTTCAATCGCTCGGAAATCGTGTGTGATAATGTGGGACAAGTAGCGACATCTGTATTCCATACGTTACAAGTCTCTATTGGTAGCGTAGCGACACCTATCGTCAATTTTTATGTCTGCCGTCTGTAGAGCTATTGTAATTTATAGGCAGTCAATGCTGAATGATACGTGGTAGGGGTTGAATAATTTTTAAGATGGATTGGTTATTAGACGTCTATGGAGCATAGATGGTGGCGAATAGGGCGCTCATATTGATATTAGTGGACCGTTGCCAATATAATTTCCGGACATAGAAATAATCTATTAAACTAAGCACTCCTAGCGCCCCCTGTGTATACCAGAATTATGTATTTATTGTGTTTCATCCGAAGTACATTATTACTTATTTGCTACCGAACTTCAATTTAAGTAACGACCGAATGCGTCCTACCCGTCGATCGAACTGTATGGTGATTGATTGAACTAACTGTAAATGCGTTATCGACGTGAGCTAACACTAAAAGGCAACCCTAGTACCAGTGACTAGTTAAATAATTTAAAAATTTCAATCAACCTTCATTCGCACACAAGTAACGTGACATAATCGAGTATAAAAGAGTTTCTGAACGAACCCATGCACGCCTAACTTTAGTAATATAAATACATGCTAGTAGCAATTATAATTATTACCAGTCCTAGCTATAATAGTTAGTCACTGTGCTTACCTTAATGGAAAAACTTGGGTTGTCCAATATTAATAATAAGGTACTTTATTTATCATGTACAGATTAAGTTGTTAAATGAATGGTTGACCTGATTTAATTATGTTATTATAAACACTAGGTTTACACATATCTGTTAATCATGTAATATAGGTATTAACAATATTCTGATACAATGGCCAACTGTTATAAATGGTTATTGTTTTAACCAGTAGATCCCTTAATACAAATATTTCGATGGTCAAAAAGTATTTTTGTAACGATAAAATTGAGCTACATACATATTTTTTGTACAGCTTTAAACTCAAGAGGTCTCATATTTATTGCGATAAAAATGTTTAGTTTTTGCAAAATTAAATGTCTATTTTCTGCGTTCCAAAATTATAATATAAACTTGAACCTAGACTAACCAAAGTTAGACATGCTTATATAAAATATCGGCAGTTTCGCCGCTGCTCCCGCTTGATTCGCGAATGATAAATTGGCTTCTGTATGGTGTATAATACCGTATTTTAAGCTTCTAGAGCTTTAGTAAATTGTATTTATAAATATACTATACCCATCTTATTTATGATATATGTAGTCTGTTATTATATTTATGACGTTCAAACTAGTACGCTAGTTACTTTTAAGGACTATAATTGAAACTATAACGGCCAGAGGTGTACTATGTGACAGTATCTACCTATAGTGATAATTATTGATAAGAGCCCCCTGAGTTAACATTGTTTACTGTGGGGAGTATACTTCAACTAAATCTGTTTAATGCAAAGAACAAATTGTTAAATAAATATATGGATATCAGAAGCGACTATCAGATTAGAAAAGCAAATGGGGCCGCCTCTTCTATTTTTACATAGTTTTAAATTTTAAGATTAGAGGTTACTCTTAAATAAATGTAATTTTATCGTCGATTTGATGTCCGTAGTGAAATAATATCGTAGAATGTTTACATACAAATCGTATAATGTAGATGTACTACATGTTCATCAATTGTCTGAGACTTTCTTTGGTTATGGGGTTGAGACAAGCTGGATTCTTGTGTATTGACTACAATACGAACTCGTACAAAGCTACTGCAGCTGCCTAGTACAACATACATTATGTTACTAAGATTTTATTGTAAATGACATGTTCATAGGAGAATGTTATGATCATATTGTTTTTAAATTCTGAATACTTTGTTGGTGCTTTCCAAAATGCATTATAAAATGCATATAAAATATGCAACTTTCTAAAGAAACTTTATTACATAATGTTTAAGGACTTTTAGTGTAAATACATATTTCCGCATGTAGTGTTTATTCTTGTATCGGTAACTTATCTCCATGCAGGCAATGTGGCAATCATATAAATAGGTTTGTGGCCTAAATTCAAGTAACTTTATCTTCGCTGCTCTTTTCGTTTAATAAAAAGGCCAGTTTTATTATTATGCCTCGAGTTTTAATAACAATTTTAAAAGTATATGGCATTTAGTCATCAGAAAACCCATCAAAATGAAATTGGATATTATGATTAAATTATGGTAAAATTTATTGAAGTATGTCATAGAATATATTATATCGCAGGGCTCAATTTAAAATTGAATCATTTGCTAGAGAAACTATTATTATCAGACGAAAGTTATAAACAAGTGAGCCTTTCTACACATTCTCTATTTTGTTAAGGAATGGGTAATTGAGTATTGGTTGTTAATGATTATGATGGAAAAAATGTTAATGAAATGATTATATTCTATGAATGAGTTTGCAAAGTGTAGTGGTGTTGCAGCGGTTGTGAGATGATTTATATAATTATGATGTTCACTAAATATCAGACTAAAATTAAGTAATATTTTTTGTATAGATATAGTTTTAAGTCAATGATGATTGTAATAAATCATCGAAATAATTTTGTCTTTCATTCCCATTTTTTTTAATCCTTTTTTCTACTTCTAATGTAAAAGAGAAACAACACTTACTATTAATTTTTTGATAATTTGTCGGAAAACAAAAATAATTTATGGTCATTGGATGATTGCTTGTAGCAGTATGTTCAATAAAGTCAAAGAATTAGGACACAGCCAAGCAGTTTAATTTTAATATATATATTTACATTATACATATTGTTTACGTAATGAAGTAGTTCTTACAGTAATAATAATTACAAGCATACAAACAAGTATAAAAATCCATATAAATGCTTTAATACTTAAAAATTACGAAGTTTTGTTTACTTATTGAAATCAGATGCTTCCATAGATTCGAATGCTTCCAGTTTGATATTTATTCTGAAACAAAGCGAAAAACAGATTGAGTATTTTTTGAGTCTGACACAACATCTTAACAAAATCGCAAATGAACGAAACCATTCTGTGAATACCAATCAATACACAACTGAAGCATTAGTAAATTAGCAAACATTTGCACCCTGGTGGCCCAAATACCAGTTATGTATTGTCATAAAAAATATTATTTAAGTCGCTGACCTGGCAAACTTCATAGCTCCTCAGGATCAATAAAAAAGCGAATCATATTTCCTTATTTACACACCTTTTACTGCCTTGGAGTTGCACAAATAATTTAAAATCAAAATTAGCCAAATCGGACCAGCCGTTCCTGAGTTTTAGTGAGACTAGCGAACAGCATTTGATTTTTATATTATAAGAAGAAGAAAATATAGGTAAAAGAAGATGTACTGACTTAGCGAAGGCGGCCTGCATGTCGTTGACCTTGGTGGGGTGGCAGACGATCGCAAGTCGCGCTTGCGACTGGTCGAACAGCGCGGGCAGCCAGCGCCGCGCCGCCTCCGCCGCCGCCGCTGCGTCCACCGCTCCGATCGCCAAAACCAACTCCCTATCGAATAAATTAATTAATGACGCTAATACAATATAAGTCGGCGAGCGTTTTAGATAAGTGGCAAGTTCTGTGCAAAGGCTCTAAATTGAGACAATTCGTAGCAGATCCTATTTATGTCGTCAAAGTGTAAATGATACTTGTTTTAACATCAAAATTTAGATGGAGCCAAAAAAATTTACCCAGAAAAAGGAGGTAAAATCTGTATTACCTACTGAAGTTAACGTCATTTAGATATAACTAACGTTATGATGCACAACATTACTTGTTGAAGTGTTCGCCGGCGCCGCGGCAGTAGTTGATGAGCGACTGGCCCACCACGTCGGCGGGACACTTGACGTCGTCCACCGCCTCGAACAGCGCCGTGCTGCGAGCGGACAGCAGCAGCTCCGGGTCCATCTCGCCGTCAGACCCTTCCAGGATCTGTTTGGCCTTGGTGTAGGCGGCGACGGTGTTGGTGGCGCGGTACAGAGAGAACGTGATGGCGGCCTCGCCCGGCGCCGGCCGCACCGAGTAACTGTAGGCCAACCCGCAGCCGCGGATTAAACGCCACATGGGACCCTGAAATTAATACCCAAATCGTAATAATATAATACGTATAGCAATATGGTAATGATCTATGATTTGGCTATATACACCAATTAAACTCACTCGCATTAACAATAACATTATACAGATGTAGCCACGCATTAAGGTGTTATGTATTTAACTAATGCCATATTGTACAATAAAGGGCATTAAACTAGAATCCAATGAATTTATAATAGTTGCATTAAAACTCCGTTAGCGCCGCCAATTTATGTACTAAAGCTGTAGCTCAAAGCCAAAACATCGCCTATACCATAACATTAATTCAGGTGTACCTCATAATTCATCATTATACATCGTTTGTGTCGTCGTGATTTAAAAGGAAACAATCTTTGCACAACTTTTATTTATTTCATTAATAAAAAAAATATTTAGAAGTATACAGAAATTTATTTTAACACTAAATTATTGTTTATTCTTTAGTTTTTTTTAAATTTGTGTCTGTCTTATTTTTAAAAAAGACACTAAGATTGTTTACCTTTTATATCACGACGAAAAAGACGAGGTATAGATAATGACAGTGTGTCTGA
>LGAG01000257.1:372409-391139 GCA_001278395.1 Lerema accius
TAACTGAAAAGTACGAAATAACGGATTAGGGGCATAGAATTTCTTTTGAGGTCGGTGGCAATATAGTTAGTTATCAAAGTAAAACCACACCGACCTCAAAAGAAATTCTATGTCCCTAATCCGTTATTTCGTACTTTTCAGTTAACTTTTTTGAAATTGGTTTAATTTTTTAAAATTATAATTTTATTTACAATCTGTACCTAATTACAAAATTAAATTTCAATTTTAAGTGGTATTTAGCTATCTAAACGTACTTATATACGCAAGTTTGTTTAGTAGGTAGGTAATTATTGTAACTAATAATAGCAATTAATAAAGGTAAGTTCATTAATCATATTTTATGTGATAAGTGTAAAGTAATGATAAGTTATCAAAATGTTTACCAATTGCAATGTTCGGTATTACATTTTGCTACCTACTACGTTTTATTACATACAAACAATAATTGAATTTCAATTAGGTAAATGAGCATGTAATTTTTTAGAAAGGAAATAAGTCCTCTTACTGCACACTTTGCGTACTTCCGAATGATTGTAAAAGCTTATGAATTTGACTATGACAAATACTCCGATAACTTAATATTGGAAGGTTCCGACTTTAAAGCTAATGGCGATCTATTAAAATACTAGGTTGGTATGAATAATCCACCCGTTTGCTATCTATAGCGTACATAACAGGTATACAAATAGCTGCACTAAAAAAGTAAAAATAATGTCGATCTCTTTATAGGAAACCGGTATTTTTAAGAATTTTTTCGATGTGCTTGCAGCGGATATAACAAAATTAAATAATAAAAATAAAATAAAGGTTTTTTTGGCGTAAAAATTTAAGTGGTACGGGCGGAACCTTTCGTGTATGTTCGACTCGCACTGGACCGGGTTTTTTTCATAATTGTAACTTTTGACCCCTTTGAACTTTGCAAGTAGTCCTTGTCTTGCTATTATGTTACTAGTCGGAAATCATTTTAAATTTTAAATACTTAATCCAAGAAAGGAAATCGAGACTTAAAATAATTTAATTTATGTATACTGTGTCCCCTGTTTCCTGTACACATCGGTACCGTTACGGTTATCGCAAAACTTGTGAATATAGAGAAAGGTCGTGAAAATTTTATCAAAACGATTTCAGATTGTATTAATTCCTAACTTATAAACTTACACAGATAAAGCACCTAGAAACTATCACTACACCCCACCGGTGTGGTATCGGTATCCGTTGCTGAAGGCGCTTCGCGGCGTTTGTCAGTTCACCGGACTTGCCCGCAGTCAGTAACGCGTTCATGCTGGCAGAATACGTCGTTGCTCTTTGCCGCACGCGAGTTACTTCAAAAATTTCTATCGAAGTTTTCCCGCCACTAATATTACTTCGAATTTGAAAGTATTGTTTTGAATTTTGGAAAATTAAATCTGTGGTAAGTTTTAATATTCACAATAAATAATCATTTAATTTGTTTTGTAATTAATTGGTAATTTTTAATAATCGTAAGAAGTTAATGATTTGTATGTAGGTAATTCTAATAATGCTTTGGGTTATAAGTAATAACTTATTTATTACCACCAGACTAATTAATTAGGTACTAATAATTATTAATTAGTATTATACTACAATTACTTGAAATCTAAAGTTTATTTTTAAATATTAGGTATTTACGATAGCTTTTATTGCTCTTTATAGTGCATCAGAAAGTGCAGAAAAGGGTCAACTGACACCATAGCTTGGTCTTGTTGGGTAGGGATAGTCCACTAACATTGAATTTATTGTATATCTCTAGACTCTAGACCAGTGAATAATAATGCCTTATAGTTATCGTATTATCGGTCAAATCTGTTTTTTATTTATTTTAGTATATTTTTTCGAAACCACGTCATATAATTATTAATTGTCATTATAGAAAGTAAGCTGCGAAAGCTGCGCAGAGTCAAACTTAAATGGACTGTTAGAACTTACCAGGTTACTAATGATCATAACAACATGTCTTTAGTCAAAATGTCTAATTATTTCCCCGAATTAACATTAGAGGTAAACCGTAAACTAAAATTTGCATTTTTACAATTTAACCATATGAGTAATGCAGATGCATTTGCATTTGATTTTCCCCGAATTATGTCATGACTTCCTAATTTTGTTTCAAAAAGAAGTTACATAATTGTATGGACCAGACAAATTAGTAAAGTTTTGTGAGCTTTCTAGTTAGTCATTGCGAGGAGTGGTAGTGTTAGCTTTAACGAGTGATTACTTTCAGCTTATTCTGATACACCTACTCATATTATCATAAATGTGAAAGTAAACTGATAGTTTTTTTGGACTAGTTACTAATATACAAATAGTGGTGTTACTATCGAGATATTACAAATTACCATAACAACAGTAAGTTAACTAATTCTACGGTAGGTAATGATTATTTTATATCGTCAAATATTTTTGTGAACTGTTAAAATAATGGAGATGTAATGTTATTTTAATTTGCCTAAAACAAAAATAGATCGCATAGATCTTTGGATATCAACAACACAAAAAATATTAATTTTTGTTATCGCTCGATTGATTGATATTACTCCTACCAAAGTGAAAAGAGGATACTAAAACTATTCATTTATAAAGATTAAGTATTATAGAGATTATGTTGCCTACGTAAATTAATTAAGCATCATGGGGATTAATATAATGTATCTAACTAGTGATAAGTGATAGCTTTTATCATTATTGCATAATAAAATTTGTTTCTCTGTAGGAACTTTTTAAAACCCTTAAACTCTTAAAACTGTATAAACAATATTTACTGAAATTACCTACCTATAATCATTTTTATTTATATGGTACCTTACCTACTTAAAACAAAACATTATGCAAATAATATTATGTGGCTATTATTTTTATTTAGTACTGTAATATAATACATTTAACCTTGGAGTACCTCCTAGTATTGTATCGTTTTTTCAAACGATGTGTAATTATTAACGAAGAACAACAAATTAATAATTTCCGAGTTCATCAGACCATACACCTAGTTGACGTATACCGCAGTCTGTATACGTCAACCTTTATTTAAACCGGTGTAACCTAATTAATACCTACAATAATCAGTAACCAATGACGATATAACCCGTTAATAATAACAGTGCATCTATGAATAATTATGTTCCTACTACGGATATTAAATTTTAATTTCTCTCATTATGCGACATCTGAAACAATACAATAATAATACCCTTTTGCGATGAAATTTAATAAAATAATACGGGACCTTATTTAAAACGATGACACAGGGAATGTAACCAAACAACGATTATATTTAAATACCTGTCAAAATTTTTATTTTTAATCAAATTATAAACTGGCATATCATGAATACCTACTTTTATGATAAGAAGCTAAGATACCTAATTATTTTTGGTTGCATTGCGTAACAATTTAATCGTGTTATTTGCTATTCAGGGTCGATGATTAGTAACTTATTATTACAGCGGAGATAAAATGTACGTACATATACATACGAAACAATAACTTGAACAAAAACCCATGCGTGTGTCCTTAACCTCTGCATTGTTACATGCAAGCGTAATTGCATGTGCAACTGTTCATCTTGTATAATTTCAAATATTTAAAAAACTTCCGAAACGCAAACTTTACGTTAAACAAAGTATCAATTTAAACTTTATTCACCTCAGTACACAGCACACAAATACTATTTTTAAAAGAAACTGAGATTAAATTAAACTATAATTTTTTGGCCCTTGATAGGTATACTTGTATGTACCTAATTGAAATTAAAATTCCCGTGATCGGTAGAGATAAAAAAAGGATCTTAATAATCTTAAACTGGTTAACAATCAACCTATACAGGTAGGTACGGTCAACTAGAATCTAAGTACTTAAAAAAAGAAATATCATCATCATAAGTTCCACACTAACCTATTTTTTACAGTTCTGTTGGTAGATATTCGTGACTCTATTTTGAGCGTAGCTACGAGTAGCCGACAGAATTAGCATACATTTAACACAAAGCTATCTACTCACCTACATCAAACCAACGATTAACAGAGCACGCATTTTGTATGAAATGTTTACTATTATTATGGTTATGGAAGAGGAGTACCGTACGGATAAAATCTTGTAAGTAACTTGTTTTGTTAGTAACTTAGTAACACAACATTTGAGTGTAGCACTGGCTTTCAATTAACCGTGTAAAAAACTGTCAATGTCCTAAGAAGTGATGAAAAAGATAAAATAAATCTTAACCAGTCGGTGCTAGGAATACGTTAGATGCATAGTTAGATTACCTATGCCTAGAATTACAGTGCCTTAAAGGCAGCGCACCTACTTACTTACTATCTTTAGTTATCTACATCATATTTTTAAAAGCTTAGTAATGAGTTACATAATTATTATCGTAACACATTGTCATTTGTGATGATAAAAGTACATCCTTTATACCGATTAATAACAAACTAACAACACAATTGCCGTAAACAATACAAACTGTTAATTGAGATTGTGACATACAAAGTTGTACAAGTTATTTCTTGTTCTTGTGTAAGATTATTCGCTACCGGCTTTTTGTATCAACACAATGTAATTAGAGAAATCCGCGATCATCAACATCAGTAGGTACACAATAACACTTACACGTCACATGAACCAACAATATCTCATTTACCGTTATCGTTTTATTAAGGTTCAATGGTCAATTAGGAAGTGGAACTCTGTTAAGTCCTTTAAAAATTACGAACGGTTAAATCAAAGATCTTGCTGCAATGTTTTTCTATTTCTATGAGTCTTCTCACCCCGCTTGAGCCGGATATTGTCTCGAATCAGCTGGCATAGTGTGTGAATATTTCTTAAAGATTGTATGTAGTAGATAGTAGGTAGTACCTAATCATCTAACCATACGTGCCTGCCATTGTGACAGTGTATTCCCAAGGCTCAGTTGATTCGCCACAGTCCTCACAATGAAGATTCAATGATATTACTCGTACTATTTGAAAAGACCCCCATTAAATTCTCCATATCGGGCGTCAGCTCTATTGTTTATAGTTAATGATCGCAAGCAACAAGCCGGCATTGTTTTATGTATGACATCTACATTAATTATGATTTATTTACATACTAGCTGCATTATATCAACAGTTAACAATTGTGCTTAACGTGACTTTCATATATTTTAGAGACAATAAATAAATAGATGATCAATATGATATAACTAACTTAATAAAACTATAAATATTGCTGAGCTCAAAGGTGATATCTCCAAACTGGCTTGTGATTGTGTAAACCTTTTGCTAATTAAATTTTAAATTTATGATTGATTGAATAACATCAATATTCTTAATGTTGTGAATATCTTTTAATGATAATGTTACAATTTACAAATAAGTGCCAATTGCCCAATAAAGATTGACGTAGGAATAAAATAATATTAGAATTAAAAGAAGCAAAACAGCATTATTTTTTGTTGGTAAACTTTGAAAAGAATTATATTTCATACTAAATTCATAAGATTGCTGTCTGTCAGATATAAATTTTTTTTGATCGAATTTGCCGATAACGTTTTAGTTATTGTAAATGTAACTGAACAATAAGCCTAATATAAAAATAACAAAAACCTTCATTAGTGCCAAAAAAAATTGAATGCTGAACACGGATCAAAGCAACGGCGCCCATGTTGTGTTACCTCCTTGTATTTATACTTAGTACGTACCTATAAGTACCTACTCGTAGGTTTCTATTTCATTGATGGACTAAGTAGCTAAACCCGGCCACTGATCGCTCTCACAGAAATACTATATTCATACAAATTTATAATATTTCCCCACATCCTCACTTGACTTCTCAAGCAAGTCAAGCATCCTAAGGAAATTAATTTTTAAAATTCGTTCTGATTTCTCCCATAGATTCCTGGCATGCTTTGCCTTGTTGATTTGTCAGTCAGTTAACGACAAGTGGGTCCACAATAAAAAGAACTATAATGGAACCGGTATTTACCCGTATACCTTGTACGTAAAAGGTGCGCAAGTTAGGAATAGGTACCTTACGTACTATATTTCGTAAATATCCGTAGGTACGGACTTTTCCACGATTCTTCATTGGACATAATTTTGAGTAAATGCCATTGACGTCATACTGATTCGTAATGTTAAAGGTCTCAAAAGGTCTCTGACAGTCAGACTTTTTAACCTCTCACTTCCTTGACGTCCTTCGCAGTAGTCCTATTCGGGAAAATAAAGTTGTATACTTAATATCCGTCATGGATTTTTCCCAATAAGTATCTTATTATCCGGCAATTAATTCCAAAAGATACCTGTCATAATAATATGAGTAAATAAATAATAGTAATAAATAAATAAAATAAGTAAACGTGAAAAATAATGACTGTTTTCTTATTTTGGTTCTTAGAGCAATGATATATCAGTCTTGCGACTCTCTCTGTAATATTTCTTAAAAAGATAATGAATAGTTAAATAAGTATCTAAATTTTAAATAGAGCCGGAATTGCATATACGCATCTCTAAGCACAATTAAATGATTTCTATGGGAATACTACTCAAATAATAAGTACTCATAAACGTTTTACTTTATTCTCTGCCTGGATAATAGACAGGTACCAACTAGTCGAGTTTGCAATAGATAATCTGATGTTCTATTTCTAGTATCGCAACATGAATATTGAGAGCGAAGTTGGAAATGGGGCGCCAAGGTACCTACTTATTGACTTTTAAAACACTAGTTATTGTAGACTAAAAAGCAGATTTTGTTTCACTAATAAAAACAAGTTTGGCAATAGATACTATTACATTTCATCTCTCTGTTCTTGTATGTTTATTTTTATCAAAAATTAACTATACTCGTAAAAGTGACAAAGTTATTAGGTAGGTAAGTACCTACCAGAAATTAGTAGCATAATAATAATGGGTAGGTTGGTAGATAGGTACCTACCCAATGACTCCTCACGACCATGAACCATACGTCCGTAGGTACCTACACTACGCAATTATATTCATACTCACGACAATAGAAAAGTGTTTTTAACCATGGTTTATAGAATTTAAATGTCAGCGTTTTACATTTATACAACTTTTTCTCTCTACTTACATTAAATTTCAACACCGAGAGGTAGGTACTTACGCTAAAGTTTGCTTTTATAAATAAAAAAAATATTATGGATTATTAATCTTAACTTTTAAGTTCTTGTCAATATAAAATAAAACTAGCCCTGACTTGAAAAGATTGCTTTGGTTAATTACAAAGCTTTCATTGCTATCTTTCGATTTCATGAGGTCCTATATAATCATCTAAGTCTTAGATTGTAAGATCTAGGTATCTGCGCGAATCAAACTAGTCCACTGTTAAAGAGATTGCGTACTTTGGTTACAGAGTAAGCTTACACATTCCGTGTTCATCATCAGATATAGGTACCTACTCTATGTCATAATAAGGGGAGGCGAGTGGGGCATACTGACACCGGTACGACAACATAAATCAATTGAATCTGAATGATGGTTCACTAGTGACTAAATTCATTATAGATATTATTTAACAAACAAAAAGAGAAAGTAATTGCCTACTTATATTAAGTAAGTAAGTAACATGCGTATATGAAATAGAAAGTTTAATTTGCTCAGACCTCGGACATTATGATCCATTTAAAAAGTAATTTATTGAGTTATGATGACATTACGACTGAAACGTGACAGTTGCCTAAAAGTCCACTAGAGTCTCCTAATAATAATGATTGAAATCTATGTGTACAATCAATGTCTATTAATATAATTGACATAACATCTATGATAAGTTTTCTGTTGCATAAGTAAGAAAAACTGTTAAAGGAATATCTTTTATTGAGCTATGTGAATCAGGGATAGCTTCTAAGCATAATGTACCTACCCACATAAAAATTAATGAGATTTTCCAGACGATTCTGTGGATTAATTGGTAATTTAAAGAAGCTTATCTAGATCTACCTAACGTCATAAAATTACATTAAAATTACAATATTTTAGATGCAAGATAGAATTTTAATGCGACTTTTAAGTAACTTCTGTAAGTATTATTATTTTTCCAGTTTTCTTATACATTACAATATAAGAAGCATAATAAACAAAAAGTTAATTATCTTAATGTTGAATACCCGCTAAGAAATACGCAAATAATTATGATTTCTTAATTTAAATTGTTAAATAAACCGCAAGAAGTTGTAAGACTCCTTTTTTCAATGTGTTTACTTGAATGTCAATGCATTAATCATATTCTTCAAACGGTAAACTCACTTTGTATGCACACCACGAGTCTTTCTCTCGAGTCAAAGGCATTGGTTAACTTCTTTGTCAAGTACACTTTGTGTGTCACGGACAATGCCAGTAGGTGTTTGAACTTGTATCTCCTCGTAGAATAGACACACCGTGTTATGATTAAACAAAGGCTAAGTAATTATGTTAATATAGGATGTTAAGTATGTAAGATCAACAGATGTTCCTAGCTACTTCCTACTAATATTGTGTTGATAAACCAACATCGATTTGCTGACATCCAACGACCGACAGACAAGCTAATCCGTTGTCTAAATAAGATAGATTTATTTAACGAAAATTCTTATACACTATGGCAATGTATTGGCACAAAAAATGTATTCATTTATTTTAACAATTCGCGAATACTAATAAGTCACAAATTATTGTCAAATAGCTTGTAATCGCCATCTCGTTATGCACTATAGAATCGACTAAGAATGTACTGAAGAATTACCTGATATAGGTCTAAATGTGTAGTTATGGGAGCCTCATCTGAAAGAATCACGATGCCCAAGGAGTGAATTTCTAATCTATCCAGCAAACAGGACTTGAGCAAGTTGATGTAACTTCATCCCATATTTACTCTTATTTACTAAAATTAGTAATACGTAGCCTATTCGTTTTATTTTACTTCGGTATAGATTCACTAGGTAACCAATCTAAAATAACTCATTAAAGTGCATTAGCTGAACTAAAAACGATTGATTTAGAAGCAATGTAAATCTAAAGACATAAATTAGGGCCTCTTAAATTATTACCTACGTGTTATCCATGCTTAGAATAAAAACTGCGCATTAACACTTGCAGGATGTCCACTCTTACATATTTCTTGTAGCTACCTACGGTAGGCACCCACTACTTGATTTGCGTCATTTATATCGCACGTTACATTCGGAATTAAATATTAACAAACTAAGAATACAAATCGAAAAGTCTAAAATTTATGAAGTAAAAATTTTGTTCTACTAATTTAAAGTTATTGAGCCTTCCAAGATAACTAAAGATTTTTACGCAGTTTTGGAAACATAAATAGTTATCACATTCTGGCCAAATTCAATATTTAAAGTCGTTCATGTCAAAGATAAAAATCTTAATGAGCCAACAACGGTCATAAATATTAACTTTAGGTTATTTCCTGTCTGCAAAATGATCAATATAAATTCCTTTACCTTTGATGTGTTACGTGAAGACGTACCAATGAGGATAATGGATTTGAAAATCAAAATTCTTACACCTCCTATAAACACGTGTGACACCAGAAGAGTCGCCAATGCTTCGAAGACCTTGAGTTTTTATTGCCTTTACAATGAACATGTTACGTCTATTTATTTGTTATAGTTTTTCTTTTAAATACATACAATGTACTCTGGAAATGGATCTATTCCGATAAAAAGATAGGTGTTGAGCACAATTGTAGAGCTAAGTCTATAAATTTTATCCTTCAGAAGAAACCTAATGGGTTTCGTGCTCACATCCGATTTCCAATCAACAACCGCTTGTAAAGTCGCAGATTCACATGTAACGTGAATATGAGAAATTATTATATCGTTTGGTTTCACTCTCTACGAAGCCATAAAATTGAGCAAGGTCGTTGACTTTTACTTTCTTTTCTCTTAGTCTCAAGTCGTCAGAATCAACGTCGCGTGAGTTTCTTAATTATGATTCTGACTACACCCTTTGTTACGGTTCTTCGACCGACCTGTATTTGTGTGGCTAAATTTGCATTTGACTGAACGTCATTGAACTATGTTAAGAAAGGTTAACTAGTATGTTCATTAGCAAAATGATTACATATTTGGTTAATATTTAAAACTGTATAATCTGTATTGATTTAATTTGGTACGACTTTTATAGGTGAACCATTTTGGTTTCAATGGCTTGTGTGGGTTCCGTTAAACAAACGTAGAGGGGTATCTTTATCGACGTGACCTGATTACATAATTATAACTAAATGAAGCGATCTTTACACCCTAAAATCATGAATGAGGCCAGATTCTTCAACATTTAGAGCAACTAACTGGGGCGACCTATTGCCCTCTCATGCCTCTATTAAGATGTAAATCTTTTATTAGCCACTTAAACTGTTTCTTACAGGAAAGGAATAAAGTTGTTAAAATGGTTACGTAAAAGTGAATAACTAAAATGCACGATTTTGTTACAGGTACTGACTGCGGTTATAAAATGTGCTGAATACATCACCTGAGCTGCTATAAAACATAACCTATTGTAACCTTAAAGGTACATAATAACTTCGCAGTGATGTCAAATGTCGAGACTAACGTTGACAAGAACATGAATAAGACTAATGTAGAAAATCACAAACTAGAGGTAAGATTAATGTTTTTTTTAATTTCATTGTAGGTATGTGATTTTGATGATTGTGTGTTTGCACGTTTCCTTTACGGAACGATAATGGTCGCTCGAAGACAAAGTCCTGGAATAAATTAAAAAAAAGGCGGGCGCAAATGTCCAGAATTTCTCAGATTTTGAATTAACAGCTAGAAGAGCGGGGTTGAAAAAGCTTGGGGGTAAGTCTTTTTCTATTATGGAAATGTTTGCTTCAGCACAACTCACCCCTGGCTCTTTCCACCCCACTGTCAGTGTGAATTCAGAATCTGACAAATTGTAGACGTCTGCGCCAGGTTTTTATAGAATTCAGAATCTGAATTTAGACCCTGATTTCTGATGTGAATTCCGGACGATTACGTCCGCCCTAAAATTCTACTAATAGTAGGTACTAATTAACTATACCAACGCAAGTTGGTAAAATTTCTTTCGCTTTGGCTGGCTTTCTTGTTAAATATTTGCGAATTCTTCAATTCAAATAGGTGAGTCCAAAAGTACTTCTTTTAGGTACAAAGTCATCAGGGTTCCGTCAAAATTATAAAAAAAATGTTCTTAAATAAATTTCAGTGTTGATTCGTAATCATTTGATATTAGATTCCATAAAACAAATGGTATTTCGTTGATGTTACGTAATCTTTGAAGTTTAGAAACCCCTGCATTAAGACAACAATATTGCTGATATCAAATCAAATGAACATCCAGAAAATCCAGAATATTATATATATTCTTGTCTCTTTTCCTTAACCTAGTTTTCTTCATATTTAATATCGTTAGTTTTGAGAAGGTAGGCACATAATATTTGGATATTACACTGGATATCCGAGAAACATCTATGTTAAACAACTGCCACGATCAGAAGCGTCTTTTGTTTGAATAACATATCGATTGGAGTAAGTCGGTAATAATAGTTGTCAAACAAGTAGCCGTACGAAAATTACTTACTCGTAGTAAGTACTGAGTAGATAACCAACCATCAATGCCACTACATGTTGTGAATGACCATGATGTTAAGGAGTCAATAAAGAGGCATCGGTGGAAACGCAAATATAGTAACATTGAATATTTCCATTGGGTTTCTTTATTACAATCCGTGGTACAGGTAGTACTCATTCCATAGTTCTTCATGCACCCTGAATCTAAGCCAACTTTCGTTGATCCTCGGCTCAAGGGGCTCTGTTCAACCGAATTTAATTCAGACAGGAAGTACTCAACTCATACATGGGAGAGTGGGTATTTTTTAAAAGTCTAGGTCATCTTCTAAAATAGATCGTGAAATTAAATGTTTCACTGTCTCGATCGCAATGTCGAAAACATTTAATTAATATGGGTAACAGGCTGTTTTTCAGCACAGCATTGGTGATGCGATTTGAGATTTGAATTACGGGTCAGAATTAGAACCCTGTTTGTTTCAGACAAACAGCCTAGCGCTTTTCGCAAATGAACATGTCGGTAAGTAATATGTCATGGTTTTGTTGGTGGTGCAAAAACCACCATGATAATTTATTCGGAGAATAACAAAAAACATAATAGCGATTGCGGTTTGACGTCTGTGCATAACCCAAGAGACATTAGCACAGAATACTTAATACAGAGCTAACAAAGTAGAATTATTTTTTTTTGTCGCACGAATGTGTCAACTCTCTTGAACCAAAAAAATCACAGCTTGGTTGATAAAAACACATACGCACGCGAGACAAATAAAAGTAAGCACTCTAAAGGTACGATTTAAATTCATGCATATCCAGTGAGTTTGATACTGTTACGGGGATGACGATGTAATTCCTAATAAAATAAATATCTTCCTTACAAGCAAAAAAAAAACAAAATATTTTTACTGTTAAACTAAACATCAAATATTTACCAAAAGTCGACCGATATGTAATGTGAAGGCTATATTGATTCACTTTATATGTAAGTTAAACATCTTTGCAAAGTTGCTCGTAAAAAGTGACGGTAGTGTAATCGGTAGATTTGGCTTAATTACATTCGTCATGAGGTAAACGGAACTTTACACTGTCTGTACTTGTCTCAAAACATACTTTCCGAACAATGCTTCCCAACAACAAAGTTGAAAACTGGTTTCGTGAATTTGGTTTTGGCGCATTATTAATTTGAAATATAATTCTCCCTAAAATAAAAACAAAAATCTGAATCGAAAACATTGTATTCGTAATTATATTGTGTTAATTAAGGCAATACTGGTATGGAATACAATGTCTAGATTCTGAATGTAATTTTTTGTACAGTAGTTTTAATTAGATTCCTATAATTTAAATGTACAATGCAATGTAAGAATTACAATTATTTAAGTAAAATTATGTTATTCTCATTTTTTTGGGAGTGGAGTTCTTTATGTATTTCGTAAAGTAAATACTCATAATCAGAGGAAAACAAAGTATTGAACTGATATTGACGCAATATTTCATACGTATGCCGAATTCATACGATAACATTGTTTATTCACACTATCTTATCGGAATCAGAAATACTGTCTTATTCGTAAGGCTCAGTACAGTTTTAATACTGTTTACCTATTTGTGGATTAATATTTCTAGCAGGTGAAGAAGAATAGAGACTTGGAAGTGGGGAAATCGGGCAGAGAGCCGTCTGATATTCCTTGGAGGAAGATTATAGCGTTAGTGCTGGCAGTCGCCGTGCTGATCGCGATGTGTACCATAGCCTGGGTGTTCCAAGACTGGGTGGCCAGCTTGTTGGTGTTCTTGATCCTCGTCGTGGTCTACGTCATCGCTTTCTACTGGAAATGGCTTTGCATCGCCGCGAGGACCGCACCTAGAGATTTCTCGTAAGAAATTTTATGATGTTTTTGAGTCGACAATTAGTTTTCTGAGAAAATGTTGGGGGAATCATTTATTAGAGTATTGTTATGGAAATTTGTGTCAAGTCTAAGTGTTTTACTAGTAATAGGCCTGAAGAGCACTCCGTCTCTTCAGTGCGGATAGACGAAAGGATTAGCGACTGACACCGATGGCTTAACGTGACCTCCGGTGAAGCGTTTATGAAATATTATTACTAGCCGTCACCCAGTCTACCGACTGTTTCCGATATTGCTTAACTTGTTCGGTTACTTACGATTGAGACAATCGCCACTTTGGCATCTTTTAATTATATTAAGTGTATTAAAATTATTCAAACAAAAAAAATTACGTTTTTATCTTGTCAACCACTAAAACATTTAATTTTAATTTAGTTTATAAAAATGTAAGTTGACGTATAAATTATTATATTTTTCAGCGCTGTGTGGTGTTACGTTAAGATTCTCACCCTCACAAAGAAATTCAACGACAAAAAATGGTCGATGCCCGAAATATTCCACGATGTAGTCAAGAGGCACCCAAATAAAGCCTGTTTCCTCTTCGAGAATGAGACCTGGACTTTCCAGCAGGTAAATTATATTATTTGTTGTCATACACTTTTAAGCCAATTGTCTAAAGCATTGTTCTGTCTGTCGTTCCTTAAAAATTCATATTTTTATTATTATTTTTTTATTTATAGTTAAAAATTGTTGGATGGCTGTGCGAAATTACACTAAAAGGAGTATGTAGATACGATAAAAATTATTTAAAACATTTTTACTAGGTATATTTTATTATTTGATTTTCTTGTGAATAATAAGATTAGTTTATCGCATGTTTCGATCACAAATAGAAGAACTTCGAACATAAAATTATAAATTCCGTGTGTTACGTTATTACATAATTACCTATTTGTTGCGAATCCAAATAACCATACGAATACTAAAAAACTTGCGTAGGAACTTAATGACTTTGTAAATTTTACGCTATAAAGCATTATTATCGCTTATTTTATTAGGCTGTTAATTACAGGTGGAAGATTTCAGTTTGCGAGTCTCGGCAGTGTTGAAAGCTCAAGGTATAAAGAAGGGGGATACAGTGGCGGTACTATGTAGCAATGTTCCCGAGATGCCGGCTATCTGGCTCGGCATAGCTCGTGTAGGAGGAATATCACCACTCATCAACACCAATCAAACTGGAAACACTTTACTCCACTCCATCAACATAGCGAAGTGTGACGCGCTTATCTACGAAAGCGAATACGATGCAGGTAATCAGAAAATCCAACCGCAGAATACTTAAATAGTTCTACGTACTCGATCGATGACGTCATTTTTTCTTCGTTTATGTGAAATAAGAATGGTGTAGTGAATGCCGTGTACGAGAATAAGCAAGGTCGTAGATTGTTGGAAACTCAATTGTTTGTGAGATGAGATGTTCAATACATCTTCGAAGATTCTTCATGCAATAATAGAATTTCTTCTTATTAGTTTTTATGGGACAGGTGTTTAATTTTAGACAGCAGTTAGTTACAAATTTCACTCTTCAACTTAGTTTCTAAACGTTCACGTAGCATCCGAAATCATAAATGTATCTACTTGAAAACTGCCATTCGTCTATCTTGTCAAACCCAAAATTAGTTCTTTTTCCTTTAGCGTTTTTTGTACTCAGTCACCAAAGCTAATAAGCTTCGACGCACGTCAAGATAACATTTGACCGCTTTTATGTAGCTAAGCTTAGCAGATTTTCGGCCGTTTGAGTGACGTATTTTTTAATTTTAGCCGTGCAGGACGTTAAGAAGGAACTGAGTCCATCATTAAAACTGTTGAAGTTTACCCGGCGGCCGCTCAACACATCGACCGAGTCGGTGAAAGTTATGGAGTCGAACAATGATTTCACAGCGATGTTAGAAAGTACTCCCCCGGCCAAATGGTTTCCGTCCGACGGGGAAGGGTTCAACGGCAAACTTCTGTACATCTACACGTCGGGCACCACAGGGTTGCCGAAAGCTGCAGTCATTTCTCCATCTCGGTAGGTTGCGTAACCACTATTTCAATACGTCGCTCGCAGACCATGAAATTTGTTAACGTGTGAAGCAACGTACTCGTAAGAGCAATGACCTATATGCGGTGTTTAAGTTTAACCCACTGTGAGATTCAATAGGAGATATATTTAAATACAGTCTTGATTGCTTTTACAACTTTTCAAGCTTTTGATTATTAACGTTTGACTTTTTGTTTCAATTATATCCCAGCCTTTATCATCGGCATAAAAATAAAAATATGTTCTATTCGGATTTATCCCTGATTTCTCTCATTCAAAATTTTAACTACCTAGAGAGATAAGTCCTACGACATACTAAAATTAAATTGCAAGAAATCGGTTACAAAAAAGTAGCTTATTTCAATAAAATATTATGATATTACAAAACGTATAAAAGGCCAAAAGGCCGATTCAAATTAATCTGCTTGGAGGCAACAATCCAAAACGAGCATATACTATGACGTCGTACATTGCCATTATATTTCATCATTATCATTAACATAATCATTCGCTATTTTATTGGTAGGTATAATTTACTAAAAAAAATTACCTCCTCAGTTTTTGATACTGCTATGATATACAGGTTTATTCGTATATTTTATCTCTAATTTCGCAAAACTTTGTTTGTTTCGTTTTTGCATGTAATAAAAGCTGATAATGTCTTACAGAATGGTATTCATGGCTTCTGGCGTCCACTACCTTGGATTCCTCAGTCCTAAGGACATAGTGTATTGTCCCATGCCTCTATACCATTCGGCGGGAGGCTGCATCTCAGTGGGACAAGCGTTCATCTTCGGTTGTACTGTCGCCCTCAGGACAAAATTCTCTGCCTCTGCATACTTCCCAGATTGCATTAAATTCAATGCCACGGTAAGTCAATAAATAACATTAATTTGATTATAATTGCAATACGTATTATTTATTTCCCATTTCCTCTTTTGCCTCGTAAATGTACTGTGACGATATATTGCCGACACGCGCGTCTGACGGTGACATTTACCAACAATACCCTTTTATTATCTGTTACTATACAATTTCCGAAGGGTATTTTAGATTACATTATGATTTTTTTTATTATGCAAGAATTATGTAAATATATTTATTTCGAAACAAGGCATTATTAATATTATGTAATTCCCTGTATACCTACTTAACGTTGTTTTATTACCTGACTCTACGACTTCATTATTATTGTAAGGACGTTATTTATTTCCTTTGGAGCTAATTTTCGTAATCAAATTATGAGGCAAACAGGTATAGGAAACTATGTATTTTCCTGTTTCTTTTTATTACTTATATAGATATTTGAGATATTTTTAGACGTTAAATAAAGCTTTATTTCAAGACACGGATATTTTAGAATGTTTTGTATAGATTTTTAATTAAAAAAGTTTACAAGCTTTAATTAAGATGTTTCATATTTAATGCATTTAAGGTCGCTCACTACATCGGAGAGATGTGTCGCTACGTGTTGTCGACGCCCCCTGCCGCCACTGATAGACAACACAAAGTTCGTACAGTTTACGGCAACGGCATGAGACCTACTGTAAGTTTTAAGGACATACATTATGTTACTTTATAAATCGAGATAATATAATTTATTAATTTAACTATAATAGGATGATCATTAAGTGTTTTTATTTCGAGAAATTTACTGCGGTCAAGCGATTAATTTATGAAACCCGCCTGATGTGTTGGGAATTTAGCGGTTTACATTTCTTGTTATTTATCCTATCGGATGGTCGTTTTGTTTTTAATATCAATGCATTTTATGTTAACTTCCATTTCGTTGAAATAATTATGTTAATTTACTTAGGTTTATAGACTCTTATTACGTATTAGTAGATACAGGGAAAATTATTTTCGAAGATATTTCTGGCACCAAAGGCATAGGCAAAGGCTGTTTCTCAAAAATTTACATCGAATTTGTTTCATTTTCATACCATTTCTTACTGAGTATCACATTTGTAGCGCGAGATACCTACTGGTGATCTTACGCCTGTTCCTGAGAATAACTTTGATATTCTTCTTAATTTTCAGATTTGGACTGATTTCGTCAACCGGTTTGGTGTAAAGAGGGTTGTGGAATTTTATGGAGCCACTGAAGGAAACGCAAACATAGGTAGGTAACAAACAATGCTTACTCAGTTCGTTACACCAATTGACTTATTGACACCTGACACTAAACCTACCATCCTATCAATCCGTTCTACAGATGCACATGGGCGGCAGGAGACTGCAATCACACTCGCAATCTCATTACAGAAAAATAGTACATAAAACATCATGTTTCCTATTTCAGTGAATGTGGACAACAAGACTGGTGCCATCGGTTTCGTGTCCAGAATCATCCCCGCAGTGTATCCCATCGCCATCATCAAGGTGGACCAAGACACCGGAGAACCTATCAGAGATAAACGAGGATTATGTCAGGTAAAAAATAAATTGATTTTCTATTTTTCGCACACGGTTAAGTACTGTAAAATCTCGCTTCAAATGCTTTAAATTGAAAAGAAGCATGTTTTATAACTATTTGCTTCTATCTACTTCTAATTCATGTTATGGATTACATGCGACGATATATTTTGCAAGTCGTGTTATACAATTTGAAGTATCAATGGATGTTTTAAATTTTCCAGTTAGCGAAACCCAACGAGCCAGGAGTGTTTATCGGTAAAATAAAGCCGAACAATCCCTCAAGAGCGTTCCTGGGATATGTGGACAAAGAGGCCTCGGAGAAGAAAATTGTAAGAAACGTCCTTGAACACGGCGATTCTGCTTTTATATCTGGTGAGATATTTTACTATCATTAATTAGATAGAAAGCTGAAATTTTTTCAAATTATGTATTCCCGTTGCCGCCATGCCGCTTTAACAACAAATACAAAAAATAAAAATAAAAAAATATTAAGGGGTAGGGGGGCCCCCTTACAATAATAATTTTTTTTCGTATTTTTTTCATATTATTACAACAAACGTGATTTTCTTTTATAAATAATTGTACAGAACCCTTCGTGTGTTCGGTTTTTATCCTTACTTCTGTGGCATCACAACGATGACGCCCTTGGCATTACTCATGTCCATGAACGACTTAGACTCATCGAACTTACTCGTTGGTCAGCGGTTTTTTAAATAGTCTTGTTATATTATTGCCAGGCGACATCCTGGTGGCGGACGAGCTGGGCTACCTGTACTTCCGCGACCGCACCGGAGACACGTTCCGCTGGCGCGGGGAGAACGTCAG
>LGAG01000257.1:394904-406840 GCA_001278395.1 Lerema accius
CATTAACCGCCGTTATATTTTATGTCCTCCTGTTCCACTCGAGATGGTGTTATGTAGCATTGAAAACAACGCCGAGGGATTTGAGGTAAACTGAATCAAAGTTCCTTACTCTTATGTGGGGCATAAATCTTGCCTAACTTGTTAATTATTATTCTTTAATGACTATGACTATTCATGTGTACAAATAGCAATACTATGTTATTTATAAGTTACTTTCAACCTTTGTTTCATAGATAATAAATTATACCTAGTATAGGGTTGTATCAACTTTTGTATACTTTGAACATGATGACAATTAAATTTTCATTGTAATATTAGCTGCAAAGTATACAAAAGAACGCATGTCCAACAACAGAAAGGGGGGCAAAGGTGAATGGTTTCAGGAATTAAAGTATTAGTACACAAACTACATAAAGATTCAACTAGTTTTCAAGTACAATGCGTAGAAACTAATGGGTTTTTAACCAATATTTATGAGTATTTTGATCAAAGTACTCTTTTATTTATCCCTTATTATTATTACATCTGAAACTTCACCTATCAATGACTACTAGTAACTTATTTCCCGTCTTGCATTGTTTTTATAAACTTTATATCAAAGTTCTGAAATAGGTCTAAGTTTTATTACATGACTTGTTTTTATTATCCTAATTCTTTGCTGTTAATTTCTGAACTCTTGAAGTCTCAATATAAGATGTAGTTAGGTTTTTTGAAGTAATATTTTGAAGTAGTATTTTAAACTCATCCTTTGGTGTATATGAAGATGTGTTCTATGAAAAAAAAACCTTATGTGTTGAATTTATTAGCTTTAATTCACTGTTCAAGAATTATAATTTGGCACTTAATATATGAAGCTTACACTAACTTCTAATTAATTAGGTACCAATTACTACTTTCCTGTAATTAGACTCATTTTGCTTATTGTTAACATAATTTTATGGCAAGAAGCTAGTTATGTATTCAAAATGTATGCTCGGATTAGTCCGACATACACAAGGTAATCTTTCACAATGATCACAGATTGTATTATAATGTTATATAAACAGTAATAGAACTATAAAACAAATAAAACCTTTTTACTTCAAATAAGTTTTATATGCCTGTAATAATATACTATGTTTTTATAGCATAACATTGTGAGCTTGTTTATTTCACTTTCTGTTGCCTATAGATTCAATATTTATTACACATTCATATCAAAGTCATTGACAATATTTTTAATTATTTATATGTCATAAAATATATAATTAATTACATATCTGTATAATTATATTAATATCAAGACAGGAAGCTGAAATAAATACAAAATTCCTTACAGAAATGTGTAATAAAAGTATGTTATTTTTAATGACAATACAATCTATACAGTTATACTGACAACGGGCAATCCAATTGCTACTCATTCTTCCTTTGAGTAATCTGGGCTCTATTCAATTTTGGTTAGGTCTATATCCTGTAGTGGATGAGTGTCCACAGGACATGATACAATACATATCTGTATACCTCGTTTTTTTCGTCGTGATTTAAAAAGTAAACAATCTTACAGTGTCTATTTATTGTAATTATCGGTTTAAAAATAGGACAGACACAAATTAAAAAAATTTAAAGAATAAACAATAATTTAATATTAAAATAAATTTCTGTATACTTCTAAATATTTTTTTAAATTAATGAAATAAATAAAAGTAGTGCAAATATTGTTTACTTTTTAAATCACGACGAAAAAAATTAGGTATATATTCTTTATACAGTTGCAATATGATTATTAAAATCTTATAGTATCCTAGGTACTACAGTATGCTTAAGGGAGTGTTCAAGTATTATGTAACTTTTGAAGAGTTTTGACACCCCCTTCCCTAATAATACACCAACATTATATGTCTAAAAATCTATATATTCTGCCGAGTTACAAATGTTACGTAACGCGTTGTTCGACACCACCTTTTACCTATGTAACGCAACATAACATGTTACGTAAATACGGCCCCTAATCGGCAGAAAATCATATTGGTATGAAAGACGACGAAGAACAAACTTTTCGTCAAAGTCTGAACATCAAAGATGTTGATATGTTGGTCACAATTTTTTTCTTCATTATGATTATCTCATAGAGAGACGAATGTGAGTTTTAATTAACATGATTAATAACTTAATAAGTCTACTGCAGTACGACAGTTGGTTGCACCTCTATACTAATGTGGCTTAATTATTTTTAGTATAGGGTTGGCAAATAAGTGATTGCGAATTTTACATTAGAAGAAGACTTAAAAAGATCGCAATGACTTAGGTGCTAACTCCTATATTTATGAGATGTGTGCAATTAAAAAAGTATTTTTAATAATGTTTACATTTCTAGGGCCCTTCTATGTTACATCAAAATATTGTTGCTGTCGCGGAAGTTAATGGGAAAGAACTGGACCCTCCCTGATATATTTCACGAAACAGCAGAGCGACATCCAAACAAGCCATGTTTCTTGTTTCAAGACGAAGTATGGACGTTCAAAGAGGTATGTAACTTTTTTACTATAAAATAATTGAACACAGGATTGTCAAAATCTTACTAATTTATGTATAAAATATGTTATTTTAAAAAGATATAATAACTAAAATAATTAAAAGTAACGTATCGAATTAAAAGATTTCCTATATTTAATTAGGTACCTTAACATTTATAACGATGACGTAAAAGTTCAATAACTTGAGAAGGATTGCTTTTTATTCGATTTGTTCGCTTATTTATCCTTTTTATCACCGCGCAATAACGTGTTCAGTTATTACATTTTAGGTGGAAGACTTCAGCTTGCGCGTTACAGCCGTGCTCAAGAAGCAGGGCATCAAGAAAGGAAGCATCGTGGGCCTTCTTACTAACAACTGCCCTCAGATGCCCGCTATCTGGCTAGGAAACGCTCGTCTAGGTGGCATTTCACCCCTCATCAATACGAACCAGCGTGGCAACGCCCTGGTTCACTCTATCAAGGTGGCTAATTGCGACGTGCTTATATTTTCCGACGAATATCAGTCAGGTAAGCGTATTCAACCATACCGTCTACCTACCGGCGAATTTTACATAATACGGGCCTTTAATGTTGAATAACTTCTACTGTCAATAACCGTTTGGACTAGACAAACTAGTTTGGTGAATAATTTTAGAGTTCATTATGTTAAAGAATTGTGAGTCTCGATCAGTATGACGTCATTGCGGTAACTTTTAATAATAACTTGTTTTGCTTACAAATTAATATGGTCTTTAAATATTTCTTTATTAATTAGCATCTTAGTGTAATATTTTCCCTATATTACTGATAAATTGTTAATACCCATTCCACTTTTGGTGAAGCTTTAGAGTTTTTATTTTAGTTACTGCATTTTGATTTTTTAATAACATATTACTACAACTATTAAAGGTTAGGCCCATTAGGATAATAAGTCATTATCTGTACCTACTTGAAGGAGTAAAACAATATTTTGTCGTATACCATTGCGAATTCATTAGGTCGATACCTTAGTTATAAAAACGCACTTTCATTTCTATTAACACATTCTTCAGCTATTCGAGACGTGTCAAGCCAGCTCGATCCAAAGTTGAAGCTCTTCAAGTTCACACATCGGCTACTTGATGTTTCGAAGAAGTCTGAGTTGGGAAATGGGAGTGGTGACGACTTTGTCGACTTCACAACTCTACTGGAGACCACGGAACCAGTTCCATGGACCCTGGCTGATGCTGACGGGTTCCAAGGGAAACTACTGTACATATACACCTCCGGAACAACTGGACTACCCAAAGCTGCTGTCATATCTAATTCCAGGTACAAATTATAATGTTAATTTATTTTCTAATTAACCTTCTCTTTCTTGTTTGATTTTCTTTTTCCTTATTCAGCTTTGTTGATGTTTAGACTATTTAAATTTTAACGCGACATTACCTAAAATTACCGTGTTTTTAATGCGAATTTTTAATCTGTTTTATGTGGTATATTGTTCACAATTAGATTCGCAAATTTGATATAACAAACTATAATTTTTTTATAATATGTAAACTTCAATATCATTATCATCAGTAAATCTATAATTCTAAATCGTATTTAGATGATAATTTGTGGGAATAAAATTCTGATGAAAATTGTTGAATTACCGGAAATATCAGGTAAAAAGGTTGACATGTTTTTTGATGATTATAGTTCCAAATCAATGGTCACACGATAAATGCCGTAAATCGAATTTTAACAATGATTACACTTACGACGAAAAAACTCATTTGTTCATTTGTAAATTATAAAGAAAAGAACAAAAATTTAAAATGCGGATACATAAGAATGGCCTTAGCAAAACGGTCAAATTATTTAAGGTTCGTCGTACTTTAACTTTTAGAGTGAACAGGTTGTTGAAGACTGCGCGTCATACTTTCCTGGTTCGGCTTTCACTCTTGACCTTGTTTTAACTTTCCACGCACTCAGATATGTTTTTATTATTATATTATCACGCTGCACGTTTTGGTTATTACCATTACCATGCGATCTTGTTTAGATTGCATCGAATTGATCACATCGAAATTCGAAATCTAGCTGTGGACTTTTTAACACTAAATGTACTAATATCATCATGCCATATTATAAAAAGCCCAGTACCTACGTGAATAAATGAGAAGTGAGATCATGTTGTTATTTTCATATAAATATTTTTATTACAAGTATTTCCTTATCTTAGTAAATACATGGTCATAATACAAAGTCTAATGTAGCACTACAACGACAATAATTCACAATAGAAAACAAAGACGATGATCTTTAATACCCTTGAGTGTGTTTACCTGAACAACTAACTAGCGTCTTTATCATTGGTTGAACGCAAGAAGGATATGACGGAAACGTGTGAATGAACTGAGTTAAGAGTTGTTCACATTGTAAAATATTTGCAATGTTTATGGTTGCAATTTTTATTGCAAATATTTGTGAATAAAAAATAACAAAGTGATTTAAAAGGAAAGATAAAAGTTGTGGATCCCTTAATGACATAAATTATGATCGCTGCTTTGAATTTGCATGAGATGATAATAAATGATAACCTTGACTAGTTTTAGCTATAATGGAATCGCGACACATTGATTTGGACATATTTTTTATTTCATTTTGTTTTTATGTTATTGTATTCAAAAACAAGTAATTCAAATTCTAACGTATTTTAATTAAAGAAGTAATGAATTTTCAAAGAAAACATTAACTTCATTTGGCGTTACAACGATGTTGAGGAATAATAAAGTAAAATTTATTACGACATCTGTATCTTTGAATGTGTCCATCCAGGTTCGTGTTCATGGCATCTGGCATCCACCACATGCGGCTGAACTCCTCAGACACAGTGTACTGTCCGCTGCCGTTGTACCACACAGCCGGCGGTGTCATCAGTGTCGGACAGGCGTTCATATTCGGCTGTACCGTCGTCCTCAAGGCCAAGTTCTCGGCCTCTCAATACTTCCCTGACTGCGCGAAGTATAATGCCACGGTGAGCATGATTATTATGACTTCTAGTGAGCTAAGGTACAAAGGTATAGTTTTTTTGTACGTTTTGTCTTTATAATTACGTATCCGGCTTTGTTTTTAGGTTCTCTCAACTATGCCTATCACAATTTTTAATGTTATGTAATTACTGAATAACTGTACCAATTTAAGCAAGTTTTTCTGTATGTATGTTCTGGTATCTTCTCAATTTAAACCTATAATTACATGTGCGTTTGTTTGAAATAATTTGAGTCGTCTGATAACTGGCGTATTGAGTAACCGCGTATTTTGATAGTGTATGTCGAACGACCGAATCTGGCGAATATGTAAATTAACAAATTAATGTCTGTTACAAAAAATATGGTTATATTTTATCAATTATTTATGAATTATGATACAAGATCCGGAGGTTGTTCGGTAATTATTATTATTATGTTATACATATAAAAAAGATAATAGATTCATAAACTTGGTATTTTTGTTTACAAAAATGACGTATAATTAATGACCCGATTTTGATTCAATCTCGAACTTCAATATCAACTTCCAATCGCACTTAGCTAGACTTAGGTTGATTAAAAAAGGGTGCATGCACTTCATAAAGGACCTCAAGGAAACGATTCCAAATATAATCATTTTGATATGTAACTGACCACGTTGTAATGATAATTTTATGTTTAAATCGTCAGGCGGCTCACTACATAGGCGAGATGTGTCGCTACGTGTTGGCCACGCCCCCTTCGCCCGCTGACAGACAACACAAAGTACGGGTCATCTACGGCAACGGACTGAGGCCGCAGGTAATGTCACTAGGAGAAGTTGATACATTTATGTATGTATACCTCGTTTTTTTCGTCTTGATTTAAAAGGTAAACAATCTTACACTGTCTTTTTTATGTAATTATCGATTTAAAAATAAGACAGACATAAATTAAAAAAAACTAAAGAATTAACAATAATTTGATGTTAAAATAAATTTCTGTATACATCTAAATATTTTTTTTAATTAATAAAATAAATAAAAGTTGTGCCAAGATTGTTTACCGAGATTGTTTAATCAAGGCGAAAAAAACGAGGTATATGTACGTTTGTACGCACATTTAAAATCTGGATCATGATAAACGGACATAACTTGTTACGTCAATAAATTACTTGAGCCACGCGATTGCAATCAAAACTGATAAGCACTGAGTACTTTAGGAGTTTCTAAGTAGTGGAACTGCAAAGTGACGCACTCTAAACTCCGTATTGATAAACTGTAATATTTTAAAACATTTTACAGTTTATTTTCTTCAAGACAGTTCTTTATGTTAATAGTAATCTTTTGTGTGTAAATTTTTTAAATTATAATTTAACGTTATGTAGGGAATTAAGGAAATCAAATTTAAATGTAGTATTTATTTTGAATATTTTATTGTTTCAGATCTGGACAGAGTTCGTGACCCGGTTTAATATAAAGCATGTAATCGAGTTCTATGGAGCTACTGAGGGAAATGCTAATATAGGTAAGATGTTCTTACAGTGCACTACCAAGGGTTTTTTTAAAACCAAATTGTTTTTTTTTCTTATGTGATGAGAACAGCAAACAAGCTTACAGTCCCCCATGGACATCTGGACCTCTATAGTCTATCATTTAACTTATTGAGTTATCGTTTAATTTCGAACATGGCAGGTTATCTATACCACGTTTTTTTCATCGTGATATAAAAGGTAGTAAACAATCTTACACTGTCTTTTTGTTGTAATAATCGATTTAAAAATAAGACAGACACAAATTAACAAAAACTAAAGAATAAACAATAATTTAATGTTAAAACAAATTTCTGTATACTTCTAAATATTTTTTTAAATTAAGTAAATAAATAAAAGTTGTGCCAAGTTTGTTTACCTTTTATATCACGACGAAAAAAACGAGGTATAGTTAATATTTCTAAAAACTAAGAAAAAACCACCTGTGAATATTGATAAATTACAAATGATTATATTAATTAAATTACAAATGATTATAATAATAAATTAATAATATTACGAATATTTATTTATAAATTAAAAATTTATAGAAGCAAAAAAGAAGTGATTGTAAATAAATTATCTAGTTTACATTACACAAACTGGTTTTTATAATTAATCTTGTAAAGTTCGAACATTTTGAAGGTTGCGAAGGTCAATCGAAAAAACCAGTTTTGAAAATTTGATAACCTACACTATAATTCTATTCTCTAATATGAGATAATACAACATTTTTATTATAATTTTATAGGTGTTAAATATGTATACGTAATTTATTTTCATAAAATAATAATAAAGAAAAATTAAACCAATCTCAAAAAAGGTGTCTGAAATAATGGACTAGGGACCTACAATTTTACAACAATCTTTTGAGATTGGTATTAGTAATATGATACCTAAAATAAAAATGGATTATCGGTTTTATTTTTTATACCACGTTACAAAGAATTCTCCACCTTCTTCTATAGACTATAAAGAGCATTGTTATGGTCGGGTTCTTTAGTTATTAATAATTTATAATTGTTGACAGCGAACACGGATGGCACCCCAGGCGCAATAGGTTTCGTCTCCAGAATCTTCCCCAGAATATACCCGATAGCTATTATCAAGGTTGATCAGGAGACTGGTGAACCCATCAGGGATTCTAAAGGACTCTGTCAAGTAAGAATATTTACTAGTAACTGTAATATTTGTTCTACAATGTTATTATAATTTTTGCGTAAAAATGTTGTAAATTCCCTAAGAAATTTCAAGATGGATAAATATATACTATGGTTTTAATATGTTTATTACTGCGTAACCTAATACAGGCACTATTTATTTTTACTATTTAAACTAGTAAATAAGGGATAAAGGCAAAAATCTGTGGCTTGATTTTGTCACAAGCTAATCCAAGCTTCCTAATTAACACTATTTATTGCCTTTATTCTTAACGACAATGCATGGATAATATTGAGATTACGTCAATTTATTATGTTATTACTTGGTTATGCCACTTAGAACATAAAATAGAGAATGTAGAATTTACATCTATCATGCTATTATGCCAAGCCCTAAAAGATGAAACACGTTCGGGAATATGTATAAAAAGTATTGTTCTGATTGCAGTTAGCTCAGCCGGAGGAGCCAGGCGTGTTCATCGGCAAGATTTCTCCCAACAATCCGACCAGAGAGTATCTCGGTTATGTTGACAAAGCTGCTTCCGACAAGAAAGTAGTTCGGGATGTGTTCGCACATGGCGATTCTGCGTTCATATCTGGTATGTATTGCAACAGAAATTGTCGACGTTATTTCGACGGTCCCTACGTATATAGTGACTTGCAAAAACCGAGGTTTACCAAAGGCTGAAAAATGAATTGTTTTACAATAACTATTGCACAGTAATACTGTACTTAACTTATACTGTATATGTAGATGATAATTATTATACAATAAGTATTGTACAGATAATATTTTTTCAAGCGGTTTGAACATTAGTTACGCTCTTTTATAAACTTAAATTTTTGACATGTCACTTTGCACGTAAGGATCGTTGATATTACTTCTACAATAGAGACGAATCCGATTACACCTATCTTGAAATCCGTCCTGCCATTTACACGCCTTCTGACGCCCTCGGGTAAAACAAATCCTTATTTCTTATTGTAAGCTCATAACAAAGTATACGTACAATAGAGCACGAGTGACTAATACTGCAACGATTATTTAATTTCCTATTTTTCTTATGACCTTGTTATATTGTTGCCAGGCGACATCCTGGTGGCGGACGAGCTGGGCTACCTGTACTTCCGCGACCGCACCGGAGACACGTTCCGCTGGCGCGGGGAGAACGTCAGCACCACCGAGGTGGAGGCGGCCGTGTCGCGGGTTGCCGCGCATAGAGACGCCGTCGTTTATGGTGTACTGGTCGGTACACACCTTTATAATAGAAGACTATAAAAAGCATATATGTTAGTGCCTTTGCGCACGTTTTGCGACCACGCATTTGAACACTTCCCATTTGTTTTCGTATCGTTTTATAGCATCCACATATTATCTACAAAAAACGCGTTGAGAACGCAATATGAACTCACAGAAAACGCGCGTCGTCGACGCGTAAAAAAACACGTGTGCAATGACTGTTATTATTATTTTTTTTTATTGAAATTTCTTATTAGACTTTGGTGGCGTTTAATTTTTAACGCCATAAATTTGAAAGGAGACTTGAGTTCAGCATTGGGACAGACAGTTATGGGTCATGATGATGATGTATGTATGTATGTATGTATGTCAGGTGCCGAACACGGAGGGTCGCGCGGGTATGTGCGGCATCGTGGACACGGACGGGACGCTGGACCTGGCGCAGCTGGCGCGGGACCTCACGCGGGACCTGCCAGCCTACGCGAGGCCTGTCTTCATGAGAGTCATGCCCGCCATGGATATGACGGGTAATCATAAGTTCTATTTGTTCTATTAGCTCCTACACCCTAAAGTCCGTATTTCGTGATCGTTCGTGTTATAAGCAGTGATTGCTTAGTAATTTAAATGCTGGTCTCCCAAACGGCAATTCCTGAGGTCAAATCTAGCGTACACCCCTGATAAAAAAAAATTGTGTGTCTTACAAAATAATTATCATTTTCTTCGATGCAGGACAACATAGTAAGTCTAAAATTTAAATTGGATTGATAAGATGGATTCGTAGGATATGTGTTTCATACCTCCTGCAAAGAAAACCACACAAATTGGATTAATAACGTTTCTACGTTCTTCGCATAATCGAAATAATGCTACTCATGCTTGAGTACTAAATACATTATAATATACCTAAAATAGGGTTAATAACTAAGTGATTGCGGATTTAATATGTATGTACTTATTCAATAGTAAATAGTCGATCAAAGTGCGATTCATTAACCCAAAACAATTAAAATTTACATCTTGTACTTAATTGTTTAATTTTTGATGTGTCACTTCATTATGTAATGAGGTTGCGGTATTAGGATAACATTTTAATACAATAAGAACTAACTGTGCGTAATAAATTCTCTACTTAATGTAGCACGTAATTTCAATTCTGCGTGATCAGTTGACTAATGTATAGTATAGTAGTAGTCAATAATTTTTTAAACTATTTTATTGATTTGATTTTCATGCGATTTATACCAATAGGGGCTCCCGCGAAAGATCATACACTTATCTTTGATAAATATTTATTTTAGAAATGAATAATTATTATCAAATTAAAAAATGTATCTATCTTTATATAAATGCAGTTGTATATACATTTTAATTCAGTACTTATAATTATGCAAATCTTTTTTTATCAGGTACATTTAAAATGAAGAAGATAGATCTTCAGAAGGAAGGTTTCAATCCCAGCTTAGTAAAGAACGACAAACTTTACTACTTGGACTTGAAGCAATCCAGGTACCTTCCCCTAGGACCCGAAGAATATGCAAAAATTGCCAACGGACAGATTAGACTGTGATTTGAAATTAGACACTGAATCTCAAACTGGATTTGATATGATTAAGGTAAGCAAAGTGATTGTTAAGTATCATGAAAGAGATAAATGATGGGGTTTGTATAGCGCTGTCCTTGTCGGACACACACTGAGCTATAGACAATATAGATAGAAGTGTGTTAGACAAATAATATTTCATATAATTATTGTAAAATCGAATTACCCCAATGTACCTGAATGTTCTTTTTTATATCGATGTATGGAACAATCAATGCAATTAGACAAATGTCAATTGTGACGTCACATGTACAACAGACAAATGAAAATTATTAATATATTAAATTTAAATCTCATTAATTTCCGAATGTTTTAAATCTTTTTTTGAGGTTATTTTGACTGTCATCTCTCTGTTACAACTACTTCTTATACTTACAACTGTAACTCATAACATTGGATCTGTTTTTATAAACTCACTAGACTATACACTATACATCTTGATCATATCTTTGCCCTAACATGATTTGTATCATTTGGCCATTGATTGTATGATTCGTAAGATGCAAGATCAGAAAAGACCATAAAATAAGTATATAAATAGTCGATGTTTCGACGACTGGTGAGATAGTAAAACTATCGATTTTTAGATCCTCTAAGTTACAATATATACCTATTTTTAGGTTCTTTGTTATACATTGTTGTTTACAAATTTCCTCACAACAGGATTTTCTGTTTTAACCGCCAAGGATGAAAACAAAGACATACACACCCAAACCGAGAATAGAAATATTAACTCAAGATTCTAGTTTTGGCCTTGTTGGGCTACTCGAACTAAGAGGCCTTTATGTGTTGGTTGTTAAAAGGATCAAAAATTTTATACTTTCTTATTTATACTTCATCTTTCTTACTTAAAATATATATTGACTGTTTTCGGGTTTAGACTGCCGCGTTGACAAGTCTAACTTTAAAAGAAATAAAGAAAAATAACACTG